>VTPC01004101.1:0-78046 GCA_011009095.1 Ignelater luminosus
TAAAATCAAGAAAAGGTATTCTCCTACTAAACCATTTGATACTATCATCATTCTAATGAACAAATGGGAAAATACAAATGTTACTCTGGAATTGAGCCGAAACTAACTATCTGCAGACTATTTGTAAAGCTGCATCGGTACTTATTCTGCTATTGTGGTATTAATTTAGATTTTATATTCATGCGGTGTGGTTATCTGGCACAGAAGGAAACAGGGCTACAGATAACCTTGCAAACTTTACAAACATACCTAAATCAGCTTGTTGGATCTTGTATGACGCTGACTCTTACACCAACGGCATAGTAAACACTAATTGGAAACTTAGAGACGAAGATATTGCAAGGCTGCTTAAGCAGCAAAATAGATATCTGCTAAAACTGAGCAAGCAAAATATCAGATTACTAGCAGGACTACTACTACAGAACACAAGAAATTGGTAAGTCTGTCTTCGACATGAGATCAAACTATGCTACACCAACAACACACCTGGATAAAGATTTCCAAATATTCACTAACAGAGGAATCTGGAACAATACTATACAAATGTCATTCAATGGACTAATCTGGTTTGCGAAGGAATCCAATATTTTGGAACGCACTGGTGTAGGAATATATGGCATGAAAGCGAAAGTAGAAGTTTGGCTTTCGCTAGGTAGATATGTACATGCAATACTAAGCTCCATAAAACAAACCTAAAAAAACTATGTAAACAAACTGATTTGCATACAGTGCATTTTTTATCACTGGCCATAGGGGATTCCCATGTTAAAATATCTACTCCATGTTAACTTTTGTTAGGAAGAAGGTTTAGACTTGAAATCTTTACACAATGTAATTTAGAATTTTTTCTTTTAATTACACGGCATTAGATTATTGAAAAGGTCGGAGTGCAAGATAGAGCAACAATTTCAATTATGTCACGATATGCCAAATTTTCCATAGCCACGTAATTAATGCTAACAAAGATCCATAAATATTTTAATTTTCTGAAGCACTATTTTTTATTTTACGGGCATAAGTTTCAGTGATACAAAATGCACTGTATACACAAGCAGTCAAGCAGCACTTAAGGTTCTTCTTGGGGTAAAACTGAAATTAAAACCCCTAATAAGATTTCTTCGCGTGCTGCGTATCCTGGATGAGCAAAACACAGTTAGACTAATTTGAGTACCAAGGCTAGAATCCTGTTCAGGTTCGACCTGCCCGATTGGGAATATACTACACGCGGTCCGAGAAAAACCCGGTAACTTTTTGATTGGTCCGAACTGCTCTCCAGGCTCGAGAGGTTTGACGGGCTGGAAAGGCACGACGAGCCTGACAAGACCGAACGACTCGACAAGCGCGATTGTGCTTACGTAGGCCCAGAAAGCTCAGTATATTTTAAAGAAACCCAGTCCGTGCAGGTTTTACGGTACAGTACGAAACTCCTCCGTTTAAGTTGAGTATAAAACTAATGCCCGTCTCCCACCCAAAGAGAATAACGCCTCTCTAATTCAATAAGAGAAAGTTTTTGGTCTGGCGCAAAACGAAGATCCTGCTCTTTGGTTCAATATGGTTCAGTACAAAAAAGATCTCGGTTGGCTTTGAAACAGTACAAAAATAATGGCCCGAAAAGCCCAACCGACTCGACAAGCCCGACAGAGCTGAAAATCACGACTCAACAAACCCGAAAAGCCCAACAGGC
Source organism: Ignelater luminosus (assembly GCA_011009095.1). Classification (NCBI taxonomy): domain Eukaryota; kingdom Metazoa; phylum Arthropoda; class Insecta; order Coleoptera; family Elateridae; genus Ignelater; species Ignelater luminosus. The sequence goes on from VTPC01004101.1 coordinate 1,685, forward strand.
CCGAGCAGCCAAGTTAATCCAACGTAAGCCCGTAAAGCCCAATAAGTTTTTAAAATGAGCCCCATTTCGGCCAGAGCCTAGTTTCGGACCGGGCCGTACAAAAACCCGACAGAAAACCTGGCTTGTACAGATATCCAGCCAGGGCATAGTGGAAGCCAACCGTTTAGCTCAACTGAGATCAGAAAACTCATTCTACCTAATTGTTTCCTCAGAGAAACCATAAATACATGAATAAAAGAACAACAAAGTCAGATCTAAGCTGATTTTCTTAGAAACAGGCACGAGAAGCTATTAATATCACCTCCATAGTATGAGACTGTTTAACCGTGATCTGGACTGCAGACTATGCGCTATCTTGTTAAAGATTCTAACTATTCGGGTTTGTTACATTGGAACCAAATAACTACTCACCTATATAGGTCCCTGTCTTGTTTTTACAGAAGATGGCGATCGGTTGAAAACTCTGCTTTTCCTTTTTTACCCTCTTGTAGAACTTCCCTACTTTATTGGCTTCTTTTAATTCCTTCAACTCCTCTATCTTTCTCTTTTTGAGAGCTTTCTTTTTTTCCGGTGCACCTTGCTTGCAATTGCACGGCACCTCGCTCTTCTATTCTGCAGCTTTTGCCACACTTTGCTTCTTATCTCTATTGCAGCTCTACACTCCTAATCAAACCACTTCTCCCTTCTCTCCATCTTGGTCCTTTCAAAACTTTGCTTGCAGTTTCATTTACCTCGCTTCTTATTGTGTCCCATACTGTCTCAACATTACCGACTTTTCCTTCTCCCTCGACCCGCGCATCGCGTCTACCTCTTTGTAGCAATTCTCTTATTTTTCCCTGAAAGCGTTCTCTTATTTCTCCATTTTCTAACAGCTTGACATTATACTTAATCTGCTTTGCTTTCTCAGCATTCTTATATACCGCTATTCTTTCATTATATTTACAGCAAACTAGGTAGTGGTCTCTATACACTGATGAATGCCTTGAATCAATTAATATATAATCAATTTACTTCCTTGTTACCCCATCTGGGGAATACCAGGTCATTTCCTTAATATTCTTGCGAGGCACCCAAGTGCTTTTCACCACTAAACCCTTATCCGTTGCAAAATCGATGAGTCGCAGTTTATTGTCGTTACTTTCTTCTTGCAAGCTGTTTCCTCCTGTCACTAATCTGAAGACTTTCGGCCCCTCTTGGGGTTGGGAACCCAATAATTATCTTTATGTTTCTACTGGGTATCTTGTCAAACTGCTCTTCTAATTTGCTGTAAAACGCATCCGTTAGTTCCTCCTTGGCCTCTTCTGTTGGTGCGTATACACTGCAAAGGGCCACGTTGAAGAGCTTAAGCTTCATCCTTAAAGTGCATAGCACCTCGTTAATCTCCCTGAAATCCAGGACTGCTGACTGCAATACCTTGTTTAACACAAATCCCGTACCTCCTTATCTTGCTTTTTCTCCACTGTAGAATACCACGTGATACCCTGATTTAAACATACCAGCTCCTTTCCACCTGGTTTCTTGGACTACTGCTATGTCCACTTTATATTTGTCCAATTGGTCTTTTAATTCTCTTAAGTGGCCAGTTCCATGTAGCGATTGTAAGTGCAGTTTTCTACAGAACAGACTACACTAGGAAAAATAATTATAAGCAAAGGCACTAATTGGACACTATTAAACTCCCGTTCCTTAACCCCATTATCGTCTGATCCTAACGACCTGCTTCCTCTTACCCCGGCTCATTTCTTAGTGGGGAAATCTTTAGTTGATGTACCGGAACCAAACTTGAGGGATCTCCCAGAAAATAGGCTGTCGAGATACCATAGAGTTCAACAGCTCCAACAACACTTCTGATCAAGATAGTCTTTGGAATACATCTCAGAGCTCCAACAGAAAGACACGAATCCAACATCAAAGAAAGAACCTTGATAGTAATAAAAGAAGACTGTCAACCACCCTTATAATGCAGTGAGAGTGGTTTTAGTGAAACCAGTTAGAAGTGTTTCAAAAGATGGAGTAGCAAAGTTGTGTAGACTTCCTGCAGATAATTAGATATCTTTGCTTTTATTTTTTATTTTTATTTTATTTGTATTACTTCATAGAAGCATCAGCCTAAATGTAAATGAGTATAGGGACTTTCATTTGAAAACTTCCCACCTTGAATAAATAACTCTTTAATTAGTAAAATTATCAAAAATCGCTGAAAACGTCGATTTTCTTTTGGAGGGGGACATTTAATAACCTGTTCTAATCAGTTGAGAAACTTCCACCCTCCCCCAACCACGCCCACCTCAAAATTTTAAGTGGCACTACCACATGTGTGATATATTATTTTAAAAGGTGTAGGATTATCAATCTTTTACATCAAATAAAATTAAATTATCGTGAACTAGAAACAGAAATTTCTCGTCGCCGTTATACTTCTAACGATAGAGAAATTGAAACCTCAGTAGTTTATTGTTCATAAACCTTACCTAGAAAATGTATTTCTGCATGACAACATTGCAGAGTAAAAGTCGATTCCAAATTTTATAGAAATGATAACAGATTTGAAATAAAGATTTAGAAAAATAATTATAAATTGGGAAAAATGTACATAGTAACTCTTTGGAAAGTGTCTCATACTCGTTGATGCGTCAATCTTCCCACTGGTATGAAATGTTCCACTTTCCATACTCGTTATGTAAATATCAATTTATCAATTTGATATTGATAGAATAAATAAAACACGAGTCAGGTCTGCTTTTTATTAAAAACATAATATCTACAGGGTGTCCTGAAAAATGAACTCAATTTTAATTATTTGTGGACATACGATACAAAGGATCTTTATGCATCACATACCATGATAATTTGACAGCCGTAAGGATAAGGAGTGAAAAAGACCTAGCTAAACTCCGAAGTAAAAATGGGAAATACGAAATTAAGTCTACTTTGGTTTAATATTTATCTTCAGAATGTTAGTGGCTTGCGAACAAGAACGCAAAAACTTTTTGGTAATACATGTGAATGTGACTTTACTTTCTTTCACGAGGTCTCATTTCTTTCACTATCGCCTCGAGTGCTTGTCTTGGGTATCTGGCGTCTTCCATGTGCTGGACATGGCCAAACCATCTCAGCTGGGATACCCTTATCGTGTCCAATAGAGGGTCCACTCCAAGATCTGTCCTCATATGCGACTTTTTCTAATTTTTCCAGCTATTCTTTTTAAATACTTCATCCGGCCTCTTGTATTCTGCTTTCAAACTTGCTAGTGAAGCTTCATGTTTCGCAGCGGTAAGTGAGAATGGGTAGGTATGTTGCCCTATACACTGCAAGCTTTGTACCCCCACTGACCTTCTGTCTCCTCAGGAACTTAGGCCTGATGGCGTGAAGCTACTAAAGTCCTGGCATTCTTTTCTGTGCTGAGCTTTTAAAAACTAAAAACCGACACCCATCTAGATACTTAAATTGGTGTACCTGCTCCAAAGCTTGCTCTTTGATCATGATACGGTGGGTACACTGTTCTCTAGATATAATCATTGTCTTGGTTTTGTTCATTTTTTCTCTCAGCCTCGCCTTTTTCAAGGCCGCAATCGATAGGTTGAGGTTGTATTGCAACTTGTTGAACTGAGTCCGCCATTAATACATCATCGGCAGATATCAGCAAATTTATTATTATCGAAATCAGTCGCAAATTTCTCAACTCTAATTTTTTCTTCAATAGAGGCTTTTAATTATCTTGGTCAGTTCGTTTGAGACGCGTTAACTCCTCAGGGTTTTCCATATGGATTTCCAAGGTACCCAGTCAAACGCCTTCACAATATCAATAAGGCACAAGTGAGGTTCTCTAGTGTACTCTATAGTTTTCACTATGGCTTGCCGAATCACAAAAATGGCGTCCTGAGTCCCTTGGTTAGGTCAATAGCTACAATAAGCTTCCTCCAGTTTTGCTTCCATTTGCGTTTTTAGCCTTTTCTCCAGTATACGTCCATAGATCTTTCCGGGTACACAGAGTAGTGACATGCTTCGATGATTACTGCATACACGGTTGTCTCCCTTTTTAAATAAAGGTACAGTAACTGAAAGCTGCCAGTCTCTTAGAAATGTCGATGTTTACCAAACGACTATAAACACTCTGTGAAGCATTTTCTCTCCGACCGGTTCCTATAACTCAGCATCTCCGAAGTTATATTATCTTTTCCTGCGGCTTTACCTAACTTAATCTTAGCCAAAGATGTCTGTACCTCAACAAGATTCGGGGCTGCGTCTGAATAATTGCTGGTCAGCTGTTTTTGACGTGCTGTTTTAACTTCCTCCTTATCATTACTGTCTCACCATGTCACAGTATCATCATTCAGGAGCTTTTGAATGTGTTCCTTCCATTTTTCTCTGATCTCATCTAGCTTTGTAAGTATGGCTCCATCTTTACTCTTTATTAATTCTAGAGGACAGTCTTCATTTGGCGCCTTACGCGTGTTTTCCATCACTTTGTAAAACAGTTTCTGATTGTCTTGAGTACTCAGTTCTAGGAAGTGCTGTTTAGTAAGAGTTCTACCTGCTCGACCTTCAGTTTTTGTTCCTTGTAAGCACTGTAGGATTGTTGGGTTTTGTTTAGCGGGTAAGTTTTCTACAACTCCTTTTTTTCTTTCTCACTTCCATTTTAATTTCGTGACTCCACCAACTTGTCACTTCTTCCTCCTTTCACTTATAGAGATGCTTCCATACACATCTGATACCGCTGTCAGGATGGTAGTTTTGAAGTTTTGCCATGCCTTTTCCAGATCTACTTCTACCTTCCAACCTGCCAACTCCATAGCCTTTCTTACTAGCTTCTTGTAGAAGAGCAATGTCACTTCTGGCGTCTTTAGCTTATACGAACAGATCTTTGAGTAAATCCTCTTCTTTCTTATTTTACCAGTGTCACTGTCATTTTGAGCTTTAGTTCTAATAAGAACTGCCTCTCTTATTAAGTGAGTATTCCTGACGAGGTTGAATAAAATACAGTGTACTGTAATAGTCAACGATAAATTTTTCGTTCCTATCAGGTTTCACACGGGTATACTTGTTTATCATCTTATGGGCAAACATAGAGTTCAAAAGGACTAAGTCATTCGCCAGACAAAATTAAAGCAATCGTTTCCCGTTGTTGTTTCTGTGTGGTTCTCCGTGTCTACCAAGCACTCCGCCATAACCTTTAGGGTCACATACTATCCTTCCATTTAAATCACCAATAACAATAACTTCGTTGTGAATGCTTTCATAGACCCTTTGAAGCTGTTTCTAGAAAGAATCTCTTACCTCTGCGGTTCCGTCCTCATCAGGGCCGTAGAGTACAATGAAAGTTAGTTTCGGGTTCTGTCTTTTCTCAGTTGTGACAGTTAAAATCTTTTCGTTTATAACGACCAATCTCTCACAAGATTTGCTTGATTCTTAAGAATAAGACAAGCAACACCAGCCTGAGACTTTTTTCTCCTTGCCACCCCAGAGTATATAAGGATTGCGTCGTTGTGTGTTCTTTCGCAGTCTTGGGTTTTCTTTTTGTTTTTTCACTCAAGCCTTCTCATTTCTTTCACCAACTCCAGCTTTTTTTAGTTAATACTTCTAATATTCCGTGTTGCATACTTGGAAGTTTCGTGTCCACGCCAGTTTGTTGTCCGTTTGATCAGTCCGGGTTTTCCTTTTTGTCTTCTTTTAATCAGTTGATGTTTTGAGTGTGTGAGGATTGATCCATAACATTCGGGGTTTAGAGTCATGTAATGGAAATCCCTACCATGGGCTTCATCAAATTCCTGTATGTAATTGCCACCACTAGGTGTTTGAGGTACGTTTTATGGTAACCTTTTTCTACAGACGATAAAATACCGCCGCGCCGATGACGTTTTATAGAAGATAGAAGACACTGTTTGAAAACAGTACCTAGGACAGTGACTTTGGAGGAAGCACAGATTGCCGTATCTAAAATTTCTGACTTTGATATTGAAGATGAGAACCAAATTGAAGAAGGCGATCATAAAACCGAGGATGAAGAGAATGATCATATTGGCAGCATTACAGTAAGTTGTCACATAAATGAAAGACTAAAAACAAATCTGAAAATGAGAATGTGTCTTGGGTTTAAAAAAAGACTTTTTACCCCCAAATTCTGTATACATTCCGTCTTACAACAACAATAGCGATGCAAATCAAACACCAATGACATACTTTTGTAAATATTTTCCAAATTCTGTATTTTCAGAACTAGCAGAGGAGACAAACATGTATTCAATCAAACAAAGTAGAAAAAACATCAATACGAATAAACAAGAAATTAAAGAACTCTTCTACATATTCTAATTGGTGAAGTTCGCTTTTCCAGAATGTGAATGTATTGGGCACCTGCTACAAGAATCAAATTGGGATATCGGGCTATATATTTAAATCTCTTAGAAATTACCTACATATTGTTAATGTGAATGTTGATCATGATACAGATGATAAGCGTCCAATAACCAATTCTTTCGAAAATCTCTCTAATAGCTAGAACTGGAAGAAAACCTGCGTATTGAAGAATCAATTATTCCGTTCAAGGGACAACTTGTAATAAAGCAATACATAAAAGAGTAAGTAAAACTCAATCTGTGGGGAGTAAAAGTATTTATGCTTTGTGGTGCCTTCGGTATTAAGTATATATCGTTCTCTTGTATATCAAGGCTCTATCACTCTTCCTATAGAGTTGCTCGAAAAATATTTAGCTACCAATGAACTATCGAAAGGAATTCCTGACCATCACAGGCACAAGTTATTTTGCGATAATTATTTCACATCGCCTCATTTAAAACTATCGGACGCCGCTCGATACTGTCTTGTAAGTAAAACTGACAAAGGAAAATCTATTACCGCCCCATTTAAAAAACGGGCCTTAAACATAATACTCGAATTACAAAATGGTAAAGAGAGCATCTTCAAAGTGGATTCGTGAAAGCTTCTAAGAGGCTCTATCACGTTATCAAGAGATTTTAAACTAACAAAAAAAAAATCAACTGAACACAAATGGAAGTCTTTTCGACCACATTAACATCAGAAACATTACCGTACACATCGATTCCGTTTGCTATTCCGAAAGATGCAGGAATTTAGATTACGCCAGCTTTTTTGTTCACTGAAGCTTACAAGAACTATTACCATTTCCAGTCCGCCTATTACGATAAAAATTTTTATTTCTCCCAACTCCTGTTATCTTACAAGGAATTCTTAGAAACCCTCCTCTAAGCCATAGATCTCGCGAAAAGAACGATCAGTATCAAGATTGCAATCGAAGCGAGCGCAGCATTTCCCGCAAATACTTACGCGTACGTGTTATTATTTCGAGATGCTTTGGTGATTTATCACACGCTCAGCGATAAAGGTATTATTACTCTGTAGAAAAAAAGAAACAATCTTGGTAATCCATCTACAAAGCTTCGACGTGCTTGATTTTATCCCTAAAGAACTGGCCATCATGGACGAAAAACAAACGGCCTCTTTCGATTTGCTTTTGCTTACCATCAGCTGTCCATCGATCAACAACAACGAGTTAATTCTTTCTCGTGGCTTGCGCTGGTGTTCTGAAAACACGAACTTGCAGGAAATCGAGAGAACTCTGGACCACGTGACGGCACGAGACACCGTAGCTTGTTGCAACAGAAAAATCGTAGCCAATTATCTTCGCTTTTGCACCACGTTAAAGGTAATCGATGTAGACGAAGAAAATGATGCCATGTTTATGGCATTCTTTAAATTTTTGTTATTGCACTTTAAACGATATGAATTATATGCAGTATGCCCTTTTCACGGGTCCTCCATAGAATGCTTGGGAATAGGCAACACGTCTTACAATTCAGAGCCGACTTTTCTTAATAAAGTTCAACTCTTGTTAATTGAAACATAGTTTGCAGTGAATTTAAAAACTGATAGAAGTCAACTGTTTGACATTTGTTTAGTTATATATCCTGTTTAACCTTTGTACAAACCTGTTCATTTTGTTTACTTTCATTTTGTTAAATAAGTTTCTTTGTTTATCATTAAATGCTTAAGGTTTCATAATAGTATTTATAATTATTCTTACTGTTTTATAAAAAGGCAAATCTTATTTCTAACCAGCATAAATTAAGTAACTTTGACATCGAAATGTATTTTAAAAAACAAACTATACAAACATGATCCATTTTGTTTTTAAAATCTGTACTTATACAAAAATATCTCTGAATTGTAAGACGTGTTGCCTATTCCCAAACATTCACGGGAGGACCCGTGAAATGGACGTACTGTACAGTTAGATCTTTTCCCGTCCCGTTGACAATCAACGACGACCATGTCCATGACAAAGGAGTCCACTTTGATGCTTGTCAGGTATTGTTTTGAAAGTGGAAGCGCAATTTTATCCAAACAAAACGATTACGTGTGTTGTTGACGATGAAAAGAGGTTAATTTAAACGAAAACACGTAACTATTATTCACGTAATCCATGTTCATATTATTCCACGATTCCGGTACGATATTATCATTGGGTTATATTACTCCAATGTTTAAACTTTTCATTGTAAAATAAAAATAATTTTTTTTTAAAAAAACTTATTTCGCTCTTCGACCATCGAAATTTGCACTTATGATTTGTGTTTATGTAAGAAATTTCATGTAAATTTATGCGTTTATGATTTATGCTCTTCTTATGTATTTTATACTTTATATATTTATGATTCTTCGAATTTTATGTATTTATGACTTAGATTGGGTCGATCTAATGTCAGGAGGGCCGAATTGTAGGCGACAAAAATTTAAATTTAAAATTTGAAGTTTAGGTGGTAGTGGGAGGTGCGGAAGAAAGGAGTGAAGTTAGACGACGGTTGGTGAGATGGAGGCACGCATTACCGCATTACGTTAATTTTTTCTTAATCAATTTTGCGCAGTTTAGTTAGTAACTTACAATAAAGCCTTGTGAAAAGCAACTTTCGTTTTTCATTGGCGCATCCTACAGATTATTTAGTGTATTGTTATTAAATAAATAATTAAATTCAAGTTCAAATCTCATCAATTATAATATTCTGTTACGTTTAAAACTAGGTATAACGGGTATAACTAACTCTTATATACAGTGAGGTCCAAATGTAACGGATAAATTAATTTTCTACGTTAATAAGCGAGTAAACAAAAAATCCTGAAACACGTCAATTTTTAAATTTAAAATGACATTTTCTGACGCTAAGAAATTACTCCTCACTTCAACCTTCTTCCAAGAGGCAACAACACCCCAATTTATTTAAATTGCATGGGGGGTCATGTGATACCTCGTTTCAAAGAGCATTTAATTTTCTTGTAAATGAATGAACCAAATCCAAAAAACTTTACAGTGCTAAATAGACATTGGACCTCACTGTATCTAGCAAACTAGCTGCTAACATTCACTTTATGCTGAACTAGAATTATTAACGTTAGTAAACAGTAATATATTAAATTAATATAAATACAATTCCTAATATCTTTGCATATTAAGACTCAATTCTTTGAATAATTATTATATTATACTCATAAAAGTTTATTTATACACAGCATTATCATGGCTTTCTTATATACCTATTAACTGACTCAATTATAAGTATCGTCACAATATGTAAGTAAATAAATTAATAATAGAAAATTATACTAATATCTAAAGATTACCATCAATACCATATTAAAAGTTATTAAATTGCAACTCCTAGAAATCATTAACTTAAAAGAATCAGACTTATAGTTAGATGATTGATAATAATGTTGCAAACAAACAAATGAAACTCATATCTATAAAATCTAAAACCGTTGGTTACAATGAAAAAATGTTTGGTCACTACGAACACACTTTGTGACTCTAGTTCATGTCTACCTATATTTGGACGCATTATACGCACATCTCGCCACTATGCACGCGCATAATATGTGTTTGTAAACTACTATTCACTGTACACTTATAATGGCATATGTTACATTCGAAAGGCTTCTCGCCAGTATGACCGAACACATGTCTTCGTAATAGTCTTTTCTCTGTACACTTATAATCGCATATGTTACACTCAAAAGGCTTCTCGCCGCTATGAACACGCATATGTCTACGTAAATTGCTTTTCTGTGTACATTTATAATCGCATACATTACACTCAAAAGGCTTCTCGCCACTGTGAATAAGCATATGTGTTCGTAAATCACTTTTTCCTGTACACTTATAATCGCATATGTTACACTCGAAAGGCTTCTCGCCACTATGAACACGCATATGTCTACGTAAATTGCTTTTCTGTGTACAGTTATAGTCGCAACATTACACTCAGAAGGCTTCTCGCCAGTATGACCGAACATATGTCTTCGTAATAGTCTTTTCTCTGTACATTTATAATTGCATATATTACACTCAAAAGGCTTCTCGCCACTATGAACGAGCATATGTCTTAGTAAACTGCTTCTAACGGTACATTTATAATCGCATATATTACACTCAAAAGGCTTCTTGCCACTATGAATGAGCATATGTGTTCGTAAATTGCTTTTCCCTGTACACCTATAATCGCATATGTCACACTCATATGGTTTCTCGCCGCTATGAATGAGCATATGTGTTCGTAAATGGTTTTTCTGTGTACATTTATAACCGCATACATTACACTCAAATGGTTTTTCACCGCTATGAACCAGCATATGTGTTCGTAAATTGCTTTTCACTGTACACTTATAATGGCATATGTTACACTCTAAAGGTTTCTCGCCAGTGTGAACGAACATATGTGTTCGTAAACTAGTTTTTACTGTACATTTATAACCGCATATACGACACTGAAAAGGTTTCTCGCCACTATGAATAAGCATATGGGTTCGTAAACCGCCTTTCCCTCTAGATTTATAATCACATATATTACACACAAATGGCTTCTTATCACTATGAACACGCATATGTCTACGTAAATTTCTTTTCTGTGTACATTTATAATTGCATACATTACACTCACAAGGTTTCTCACCAGTATGTAAGAGCATATGTGTTCGTAAACTACTTTTCACTGTAGACTTATAATTAATTGCATGTATCACACTCAAAGAATTTATTGCCGTTTGTGTCTGACTCCACAGCTGTACCTGTTTCTACTTGCATTGGGTTTGCAGGTGCCTCCACAAAGCTGGTAATACCTAAAATGAAATTATTTAGAAACAGAGATAGGTAAACAATGGTATATTATGATTATACGCATCAAGGGGGTAAAGCTAGGATTGGGCGACTGGCAACAGAAAGGTTGTCGGCCATCGGTGTCAGCTATTATTATAAGGAAAAGGGGAAACAGGGCGCGCAGTTTAAAAATTTCCAACAATGTGGGCTTGTAATGATTTTCACAAGCCTGGTTGTGTTTGTTTCTGTGGTTATGTTGTCGATTTGCATCGATTAAATTATTACAATAATTTGTAACTGTAATCGTCATTGATAAGATATTAATAGGCTAAACCTCCAGTTTATGTAGAAATCTGAAAGTCCCGTTTAGCGAGCGTTGCGGCGTTGCCAAATATCTTTTCATGTTCGTGCATCTAAATATCCTTACACAGAGATATATAATAAAAGGTTGTTCTAACATATAGTGGGGTTTATTGGTTCAATAGATAAATATTAATATTAATTTTTGTCTTTATTTATTATAGATAATTAATTAAACTAACAAAACTACGATTATTATTCATATAACATATGTATTATTAAAATAACATTTAAAACATTTATTTGGGTTTAAGAAGTGCATAAGATGTGGGTAATTCTATATTGAGTTTTAAAGCGTTCTATTTATTTAGTTTTAAAACGCCCAACTCCTGACTACTGTGGTCTTTAAATCAAATGCAGCCTGTGCATTTACAACCGCATACTACGAGTAGGTTTCTGCGGTAGTTAGGTACTAAGTTTTAAAAGGCTTTATTTATTTATTTTTCCAACACTTAATTGTTAACGATTGTGATGCAAAAATTATTGATTTAAGCAAGAAAATGCATCTGTTAAACATAAATCCTATTTATAAATTTGGTAGCATAAACAGGAGTCTAAAATATGAGTAGTTTGGTAATAAATGCTTTATCTACTTTATTTATTTAAAAAAAATCTTGATGGGTTTGAAATTCAATTTTTAGTTAATTAATTTTGTGGTGTTTGTTTGTTTATTATACAACGCGAAAATGTTTGAAATATAAGTTTAAAACGTTTTATGTTATTTATGAAAAGGAATGAATAATCGTTGGTTTAATTAATTATTATCTGCAGTTTATTTTTGTTATGACTTGAGTTTTGAAAAGCTCAAGTTGAATTGTTCATATGGAACGACCAAGAAAAGTATGGTGTGCGGAAGTTGGGGAGATTCTGAAGAGGAAAGGCATGTTTGGGGGTGAAGCAAAACGCCTCGCTCAAGAAAGGAAAAAATGGAAGAAATTCATCATGACCAGTACTACCTCTACACTGCAAGGCGGTAGAAGAGGATCGATAATTCATTCAAGTCCTTACCCTATTATGAGTTTTTGCCATATCTGCTCGGGTCACTGGCAAAGGAAATTCTATTTACCGTTATTACAATATATATTTTTGTAGTTAAATAGCTTACAATTAGTGAATTAGAAATTGAGAGCGGTGACTTGACGAGGTTGGTAATCTATTAATGAGAATTACAAATAAGAATTGCAAACTGGAATTCGGATTTTCTTAGAAATATCTTATTTAATTACAATTGCCTTGATGGTTGTCACAACCCTTCGGTAGTTTATTACTAGGTTTCGTGGAAACACGAACAATACGATTATCGTACTCAACTTCATGGAAAGGGTTTATAGATTCTGGAGCGGCTGTTTATAAACCGAATCTATTTTTTTAAAATAAATTTGTAGCGTCCAACATGCCCATTAATTATTTTTAGTAAATTAATTACATAATTGATTTGGTAGAAATATTTAATATTTAAATTTTTGTTTGTTTTTAATCTGAGCACTAACTGCTTAAGTCATATGGTCCCGTGAATTCCATCTCAGACTCGAGAAATTTCTTCGTGTTTCCAAATTGGAACTCACGCCGCGTCGGTCCAATACGGCTCGCTCTGTTTATGTCGTTACATTATGCAAAGAGTGAGTATATGTTATGTGTGAGACAAATCCCATCACCGCTACACCACCTAGGCCGATTTAAATAAATTATTGTCGAATATTAATAATTAAATAGTAAAAGCACTATTAGTGTAGGTATATTATCTATACTTTAAAAATATTAGAATGTAAACATACAACGCATCTATATATACCAGATGTAATCCCAAGTTAGGCTTTGTGACTTATTTCTGAGAATTTATTGTAAACATTATCAACTAACCTGCACCCTCCACAAATCCTTTAGTTCAAGAAATTTTTCGCACCCGTAGTCCGTAATTGTTGCTACGTTAGCTATAGAAAGAAAAAGAGCACAAAGGGTTGCATAAACATTTTTTTTTGAAATTTTGACTGCTAGCGCCGCCTTATGTGAATTAGGTGTCAGCATTCGGAAATTTGCCAACGTTAATGTTTTGTAATAAGACACCAAGAGTGCAGTGATATTGAATGTCCCATCTCGATTCCACAATATTAAACCATCAGGATGTTCTTGATAGCTAAATAAAGGTGAAGAATAGGTCAGTAATGAGGAACAGTATTAAATAAGTCAGTAGTGAATAGTATTAAACTAATTCCTAAATAAGATCAATAATCTTGATCTGAATCTAAATGTAATAGTATGCAGAGTGGTCCAACAAAAACGAAACAGACTGAATAACTCACACAAAAGTAATTTTTCGAAAAAACCCAAGGACACGTCGATTTCTATTGGGATGGAGACATTTTCTGACATTCAACCTTCTAGGGAGGGGGACGTCAACCCCTCAAAGCTTTCTAATGGGAAGAGCGTTCAAGTGGCATATCATTAAAAAGGCCTTTCAATTTTTCATATAGCCCCGCTTAAATTCTTAAACTCAATCGATTTGTTTGGAGGATACAGGATGTAAAATCTAAAACATAGAAGGCTTAATGCTCAAATTTTTACATTTGAAATTTGTTCTTATTTAATTTGACAATCTTGTATCCACACTAGACAAATCTGTCAGGTTTATTTTTTATTTTTTTAGTATGGGCGGTAAATGACTTTTGTAGCACTTGTTGTAGTTGTAAATAAGATTATGGGATACTCGATTGCAGTAAGGATTGCAGTTCTGTTTGCATATAATGAAAATGCAAACAGAACTGCTGAACTGTTCAATCAACGACATGCAAATAAACATGTAGGTAGCAGCTATGTTTTAGAGTTAATGGCAAAATTTCAGGAAACAGGATTCGTGGCTAATTAAAAGAAAAATGCTGAAAACCCCGTGCGAAATAAAAAAGTGGAAGTGGTGGTATTCTGCATCACGTTGCTGCTGTATCTGGTATTAGTAGAACTAGTATTCAACGAATTTTAATACACCACTAGATTCCATTGCTAAAGAAACTTAAAGAAGACGACTTTGGCTGTCTTTTGGAAGTCTGTGAGGTTATAAGTAACCGAGCGACGAATTATCCCAATTTTCAATTTAATGTTTGTTTTTCTTATAAACGCTTTTTTTGGTAAATGGTACGGTAAATCGTCATAATTGTCGCTATTGGACAGATTCGAATCAAGAATATTTCATGATGTTCATACAGTAAAGTTAAATGTTTGGGCAGACATTTTTGGTGATCGCCTTGTTAGTCATTTTTTTCTAGCTGGCAATTTGGCTGCTGATATCTATTTGGAATTGCTGCAGGATTTCATTGATCCAGTACTAACTGAAATCATCAAAAATGACGAGCGTTACCTGAAGGATCAATTAATATTTCAGCAAAAGGAGCTCTCCCGCATCTTTTGGATCGAACTTTTTCAAGTCATTGGATTAGAAGCTGAAAATTGATCTTGTCTGGTTTCAGCATCTTCTTATAGTTCTAAAAAGGTTGATTTAATAAATTGTTGTGCAATCAAAGTTAGCAGTGGTTTTTATTTTGAAGTTGGTATTGAAGTGGATGTGTTTATTGGATCGGCGCAGATAATCATGAAATCAGAAAAAAACAAACAATTTTGCTTCTATCCTCACAAAATACAGACATTTATTGGCTAAGGCAGTTAACCACTAATTACATCAGAGTTTTTCAAACCTGTTCTTTAAGATATGTGCAGAATAAAATTTAATAAATTTTCTTTTCTTTTTAAGTAAAGATTTTCTAATAATTTATAAGATTTATATTTAATTTTTCATGGTATATTAGAATGGTTAAAGTTTTTAAATTAATCTTATAATCCGTGCAAAATTGTTTCAAGTTATTTACTGTAATACAAACATTTTCATAAGTTGATTTGTCAAAATACCTTTCCTTGACTACCATGCAAAGCAGATTGTGTTTAGTATTGTGACTCAAAGACATTCATATTACTATACTCATTTTCAGAAATTTCCTTGTTACATTTTAGATCTTTACTTATAAAATAAACTAGACCATATTCTTCAAAAATTTAAAATAAATCTTCGCTAACTTTAATTACATCTGGATTCAAAAAAATTACTTTTCTGTTTTATAAAATCTAAATACGAATGTTGCAAATTTAAAACTTGCCTTTTGCTTTGCGCATTTGTAAGTTGTATTCTGCTTAAACCATCAGCGTTTAAAGTTTGCTTACCTGGTCTGTATACTGCTTTGTAATCGTATTCGACTAACTTAAGTCTCCATCGAATTAATGACTTATGGTCAGTTGCGATTCTAAATTTTTGATCCTAAGATGCTTGACACTCCAACACATATTCAATTAACTCTTTCTTTACGGTACTGTTATTTTGCTCTGCACTGTTCAACGTTCTTGAGGCATAAGCAATTGAAAGATCTCTATCCATTTCACCTTGGTTAAACACCTCGTCTATGGAAAGATTAGATGCGCCTGTGGTTAGAATAAAAGGATGATAACGTATCAATGGTTCAGTAATTTATATTTCTCTCAATGTATCAAAAAATTGTTGCCGATCTTTTATCCAACTAATGCCTAACGTATTAAAATACTTAGAATGACCCAATTGGTCCAATATGTCTTCATGTTTGGTAGAGAGTACTCATTACTTATCGTGATATTATTTAGTTTGCACTTGAGAAAGAAAACATGCAAATGAACTACAAATCAACTAAAAAGCTAAAGTGTTTATGTATAAAATTTATTTGGTTCATCATCTAAGACCAGGAGACGATCTCCAAAGAATTTTAAAGATTTTACAGGAATGTTTGAACCCTATTTCTAGAAACACCTTTCAAGGATTTGACATTTAACAATAAACATATTAACATTCTTTTTTTCTGTCTGTTTTATAGGTATCTTTATAAAACTTATAAGTACAATATACATAAAAGTTTACAACAAAAAGGTCAAAAAATTATAATGTGTATTGTTTGTAATCATTTAAACTGTTTAAAAATGTATTTTCAACATCTGAAGGACCACCTAAAATATTTAATTTTTTAATAATTCAAATCTATAGTATTTAGTATCACTTACTAATTGGATACCACTTTGGAGCATTAGCATCTGCTTCTTTCCTTGCTGAAGCGACGGCTTGTCTAATGGCAATAGGTACTGAACATGAAAGACATAAAGGTGGTTCGGCAGTTGCTGTAACATAAATCATAATTTACCACCGGTTTAATAAATACAGCTTTAATAATACCTTTAGAATGAAGAATTCCATTAGGATTTGGATTATCTTTAGGGAACTTGACTCGGAAATCTACAGGAATATCTAAAGCGCCTGGAATCTTGTAATTCCACGTTCTATCGGTTAATATACGCCCTTCATGATCAAATACAGGTTTTTCAGTTGTCCAAAATCCTAGTCCCATCATAAAAGCTCCTTCGACTTGTCCTATGTCAATTAATGGGCTCATACTGTCACCTGTGTCTTCTAGAAGATCAACTCTAACTACTTGATGAATTCCTGTTAAAATATCCACTTCTATTTCAGTAGCGCACACACCGTATACAGCATAGGTTTGTACGGGATCGTGCGGATTATACCTGAAATGTTATAAAAGTCTTATATAAGCTAGCAAATAAAAATGAACATTGATTTTATTTACATGTGTGAAGCCTCAAGTTCAGTATATTGCAGTTGACATTCCTTAACCAACTCTTTCCACGAGGGATTGTCCATTTTGTCTTTCACCGGTTTCATTCTTTCTAATAAGGTTTCACAAGCTCTTAAGGTCGCCTTAAAAGAATCAACGATTAATTAATAGTTCTGTTAATTATTAATAATAACCTTACATAGCAAACTGCCTCACTAGTGATGCTCACACCGGTAACGAAATTGTTGGGTGACACAAAGTTGCTACTCGCTTTTACAGACACCATGTCTAATGAAATACCCAAGGCATAAGCACAGACTTGTGCAACCTAAATATTTAATTGAATGAATTTTGTAAGACCATAATAAAGCTACTTAATTCAATACTTTTGTATTAATCCCTTGACCAATTTCGATTCCTCCATGTGATACTGCAACAGTTCCATCACCTGCATATATTACTACTTTAGAATTCAAGTTTCCAACGTATACTATCAAATAAGTCATTGGAACAAGAGATAAACCCTTCTTCTTCCAACGGTTGTTCTAAAAAAACTACTTTTTGGATATGATAAGTAAATAAATAAACTTTACTTTTCACCTTGTTAAACTCTTCTACCCTTTTGAGGCGGTTATCATAATCACACCATTGCCTACCTTCATTGATAAATTGCAATGTTGCCTTATTTCGATCTTGATCCATATTTGCTAATCTAATATCAAGAGGTGATATATTCAGCTCCATTGCTACATGTTCCATTATTGTCTCGATCATAGCCATTACAGTAGTGTTACCTATAAAGCCAGTTTGTTACTATACAAAACCACTACTGTCTTTTTACTAACCCGGGGCGCGTGCCATTGTACCTGCATGATTATCAGTCTGTGTACTGTAACCTATTACGTTCCACGTATCGTGCAAGTAACTACTTACAAAGATAGCAATTGCCCTGTCTGCCATCGGTTCATTTCCACCCGCAGCGTAATCCAAATAATAGGAGTGATTTAAATACTGTATTTCACCTTTATCATTAAGACCAACTTCGTAATCTGCAGCAGATGGATATCGCTTTCCTACAACGTCCATATTCATACTAAAAGACATATGCATTTTTACAGGTTTTTGTAGTTTGTGTGCCGCTAAAGCAGCAGCACAAGCAGTTTGTGCGCATCTAGTAATCTTTGCACCGTATGCACCTCCAACACGTTTAACGATTATATTAATACTGTAAAACTACTTTTTATTTTTTTGTATCTTCCTATTAAGATTGAGCTTACTAATTTTCTGATATATTTAAAACACTTGCTACTGCTACTTGGATAAGATCCATCCATTGTGTACCTGGGTAGATATCCAGACTATCTTCCTTTGGAACCACGGCACATATTTGAGTTTCCATATGATAATGATATTGCCAAGTAGTATCAAAAGTTCCTTTGACGACATGCTTAACATCTTCTCCTGTGGTATGGAAATTGTATTAAAGTAAAAACTGTCTTACACAATTACCTTTACGACTGGCTTTGAGACTAGCGTCTTCGCGGGTTCTATCGTTAGCACCAGCTGCCAATATCTGCCTGATACTTAGAAAAGGCTTTTCTCCAGGACTGTACTCAGCTTTCACCATATTTGCAGCCGTTTCTGCCAATTCTTGAGTATTTGCCACGATCATACCTAAGGGTTGGAAATAATATTTCACGACCCCACTGCAAAATAATTCTTCTGGTACTATTCCCGTAGGGGGAGGAATAAAGGTATTTAAGCCAGGAATGTCTTGCGCGCTGTAAAAGCTAACAACGCCCGGATGTTTCTAAAATATGTTATCAAGAACATCTAGACAGAGAAAACTAAATGTGTTCTACACTTACCAATGCCTCAGAAGGATCGAGTTTTGTAACAACTGAATTTGCAGGCGCTTTTGCAGTTACAAAGCAAGCGTATAACTGATCGTGGCTGTCGGGTAAGTCAGTTATGTATTCAGCTTCACCTAGAAATCCAATAATAGAAAAATAGTTTGCAGCAGCTGTGGATGTCCGTGTGTTATACCGGAAGTTTGTCCTAAAGCTTCTAGTTTAGGTATAGCTTGCGTTAGAGGATATAAAGATTTGTTAGTTTGGAAATCTTGAACGCCAGTTGATACTGATCGGGATAATAAAGAACCACCGGTTTTATTTCTTGGTGAAACCTTATTGTCAGGAGCTATACTTAAAACAAACTGAAATAAAAGAAAGTCACTATTAATTATTATTAATTAGCATTAATCTTATTAAAATAGTGAAAGAAAACTTTAAAGATTTATCTGCTAGGACTAGGTTTAAGAATTTTCTCAATTGAAAAATATAACGCGATAGAGGACGAAGTAGAGTTAATGTCAAGAAAAAATACGAAAGAGAGTGAGAAGTTCCAAACCGAATATTACAAAGCATTGGCTAAGGCAAAGAAAAGAAATCAAAGCTTTCACAAAATTAAATCAAGGTGCATCAACCACGCAAGATCCAACTTCCGGTATTTTGCAGAAAGTTTAGTTACCTATTAATTATTTACCTACTTTTAGCGATAATTATATAGAATGGACTGCCTTTTATGATAGTTTCACAGCTCCTACACGGGACAATAGAAATATAAGTAACACTGAAAAATTCCATTATCTGAAAAGTTGTGTCAGTAAAGAAATTATCTCCATCTCCAAGAAGGGCAAAAAACGAAACACGCCTGCAAGCTGTTGATCCATATCACTAACGAGCATATTCTTTAAAGTGTATAAAAAGATGTTGCTGCGCAGGCTGCAAGTAGCGATAGAGAGGAACAACAGGCAGGTTTTAGAAGACATGGAGGGACACTAGAGCAAGTTGCAAGGCTAACGCAGGAGATCAACAACGGTTCTCACCACAAGCAGACTTTAAAACTGCTTTTGACCGGGTATAGACGAAGAAACTACTTAGTAAACTACAACTCCTTGGCCTCAAAGGAAATATATACAGAGCCATCTCCTCTTTTCTCTCACAGAGGTATTTACGCTTAAAGTATGGCGAAGCCCTTTTTCAGTACAAGCAAACCAGGCAAAGACTGCCTCAAGGATCTGTCATCAGCCCTGTTCTTTTTAATCTAATTATCAACGACGTTATTGTTGGTGTTCAGAGTATCCCAGGTACCCAAGCTCTACTTTGTGCAAATCACTTAGTCATTTGGGCAACCAACAGTAATATAAAGGCGTTGAAGGCGACCATAAATCAGGCCTTACCCCAACTTTCATCTTGAGCTAATAAAAATGAATTAATTGTTAACCTAGAAAAATCGGAATTCCAACTGTTTACACTGTCCACGAAGCAACAAGAAGGACTATCCTTACTCTACAAGTACAATAATCTAAGTGAAACGAAAGCCGCTACGTATTTAGAGATTCAGATTGACACTAAGTTGCAATAGTCAAAGCACATCGATCAGCTAGCGCAGAAGGGGAGCAAGCGAGTGAGGTTAGTGAATAGACTAACAGGAACGAAATGAGAAGTCACGGAAAACATCTGGAGTGATAAAATATGGGAACGAACTGATTGCCACAGCTCCCAAGACAACTCTGGAGAAGCTAGATAAAACTCAGAGCCAAGCCCTGAGATTGATAACTCCAGCTCTACCCCTAATAACAGGATGAAATTGCAGACCGGTGTAAATCCCCTATCGGTAAGAAAAGTAATCCTCAATGCAAACGTAAATAACCTGGAAGTGAAATACTGGAAAAACTATAAGCCGCCCACTCAGCGATTGGAAACACAGAAATTCTTCTCTGTAAAAGGGTTTGAGCTTGGAGAGGCATATGATTTGAATATAAAAGAAAAAGTACCCTTCACAGAATATTCAGTTAAAAATGTTTTGGTGCGCCACTTCCCAATGACAAGGTTGTACTTGATCGAGCCGATGAATAAAAGTGAAACTTCACCAACCATGCAAAAAGCCATTGCTCTGGGAACCATTCATAAAAAAATATCCAGTCATAAAGTGGATCCACGTGTACACCGATAGCTCGACGTTTGATGCTCGTGGTAATGGGGACGCAGGAATCCACACAGAAAACTTTTAGATTTCGCAAGTAGTCACTGTCGAATCAGGGGAATCGAGGAAGCTGATAGACTGGCAAAAGAGGGCTCGGAGAAGCAACAACCCCAGGTATCCTTGAAATTCAGCACAGCAAAAAGACTGCTAAGAGGAGCACTAAGGCGTTAGGTGAAAGCCAGGCATGCTGTGGAAACGGAGGGCAAGCAGTGGTCTTCCCTGTTGGAGCCCAGCGGCTGCCTGCCTCATGACCTTCCTTGAAACGTGATTGTGGTCTGCTTCAGACTGCACACGGGGCACGACTGTTTGTAGACACATCTTCATCGTGTAGGCGCCGCCGACACTCTTAATGCGTGATGTGCGGCGGACAGGAGGATATGACGGGTGTCCATCTCAACAGCTGTCAAGCGCTTCCACAATTACGTTTTGCAATTAATTTCTGAACTTTAATTTAATTTATACTTGCTAGTATAAGAGAACGAACCAGTATAAGTGCAAGAGCCCGATTGTTGAACGGCCAGTTTACTTCATCATCCAGTTTGAGCTCCAGCCATCCGTGAGTAATGAGTATGCAGTGTCCAGTGATAATAGCAAGTACCTGTTGAGACCGGATGGTATTTAGGTGCCGTTATCCTGCCCGTTTGGTCCCGCTTCCCTTTTCCTTATAGAAGCGATTGTTTCCGCTGGCTGTAAGCGCGGCTGCTCTACTGGAAACCTTTCCCGGCACCCCCCTAATTACCTCACTACGAGGCACCTTAATCGACTTCGTAGAGCTTGTAATTCGATCCATTTGGTTTGCACCCCGCTTGGCTTGCAGTCCGCAGGGTTTGTACAATGTGTAAATTAAATTAATTAATTAATAATTAATTAAATTAATTAAAAAACTAATGCTTCAATTCCACAGATTTAACATACGAGTGCGCTGTGTAAGTGGTCAGGAAAATCGAGAGCCATACAAAAACATCTCAGAGATATTTTTATATCTCTTTTAAATTTTTTTATACTCCTCCTTTTTCTAATAAATAATTAACTGCAATAGCAATAATAATAATAATGTATTTCTATCATAAACGACTTTTTTTTTACTAATTTGAAAAACAAATAAAAATAATTATGAGGCATTTGAAACCTCGCCTTTTTGTTTACCGCACACCTCTTTGACCACTCAGCCAAAGGGCTAGTTTGTTAATACTACGAGATTGCAGCATTTTCAATACTGCACTTTACATTTTATTAAAAATTAATAAATTTGTCAGTAATACGTAAGCAAGATTGGATTACCCAGAATTGGAATCTAAATTAATATTTTAATGATTGATAATTATTGTAGCTGTCTCTTCTGTAATACAATATATAATTTCTACCATAAAGCTACTTGTAGTTGTAGAGGTTTGTATGAAACACATACCTAGTAGACGCAACTTACTTTATAAAATAAAGCTATCGCCAAGGTTTTTCTAAACTCAGGTGAAGGATCAGGCAAGACGTTATCTGGATGTATGTCTTCATCCAACGCTTTAAAAGCTCCTTGTAAAGTTCCATCGTCAAAGATTTGTTTTCCAATTAAATATTGTTCGGCTTTTGTTGCGTGATGAAAGCTAGGATTAATTCCACCATAGACAATACGGGCCGACTGGACAGTTTGATTTCTATCTAGCTTCAATAAAAATCCAGCGTTGACCATTGCGTGCGCATTCTGTTTACGCGGCATTATCTGTATAAATCTTACTGTAAATTAATTCTGCAATTTTTGCCACATTTTACTTACCTTATAGCTTCCATATTTATATGAGTCATCTAGTTTCGGCAAAATTATATTTTTCATTACCTTCTTCTGCATGTCAAAAGTGAGGTAATTTAATAGATCAATTTCTTCTTCCTCTTTTCTAGAATTGACTACAAGAGAATTAATTAGAGGAGTTACGATTAAATAATGTTGTTCATTAATATTAATTATCCGATAAAATAATTCTAAGATCTCTATAGTAAAATATTTTCTCGTTCATATTACCTATTGTAACCTTAGCTCCAACAGTCTCAAGTATCAGAAATATATCAGAAGGAAATTCATTATGTTTGTGCTTAATTGTCAAATTTCCAGCTAGTGTTCCAATCTTAAAAAAATTCCGAACTTATTTTTAATAACAAACTATAAACATAAATCTTACATTTCGAACTGGCACATGCGCTACTAGCTCAATATGATCAGCTAATTTATTCAAGTATTCCAACTTATTCCTTGAGGCCCTTCTTCTAAAAACATCAATGGTGTCCGTTAAAGTTTTATTAGCTCCGACTACTAAACTCCTAAGTGTCACATCGTCATCAAGCAAGCTTTTAACGCTTGTTATATCTATGTAAATATCTGGATTTCCATTAAAATCATGGTAAACTCCTATAATACAAACTTAATAAATGAAGAGAAATATGGAGTTATCTAAAATGATTGATGGCAGTTTGAATTTTCCGCTAAATAAAAATATTTGAAAGTTGGTAGCATTACCACTTGTTTGACATTGACTAGTTAAGTGACAACTAGCAGCACCGCCAACTCTAAGCTGCAAAAATCACTGTAATGTTAACGCGGGAAATTTAAATTGTATTAATCAATTTGGATCACTCGGTAAGTAAATAATTAAAGACATACCTCTAGCTGTATTTCCAGCAACAAGTTGATAAGAGTTGTAAGTGTTTTCTCGTAAAACATCAAATATCTCATTTATACTAAAAACTTTAAACCATTTCGCTTCTGCAAGTTTTGAACAAAGCACTGGTGTAAACTGCTTTCTACGTGCAGATAAACATATTTCTTGGCAATCTCGTTTTTTACATTTACGTAAATCTTCAATATCGGCATATTTTCCCAATATTTCTGTTTCGGCGTCTTTGGCTAAACTTTTGAATGCTGTTAAGATGGGTCGGTAACCGGTGCATCTACACATATTTCCTCCGAAAGAATTTTCGACTTGTTTCATTGTTAGATCACTGTTGGATTCATATAGAGCATACATGTTCATAACCATGCCTGGAGAACAAAATCCACATTGTGTGCCATTAAAGTCAGCTAATACCTTCTGAATGGGATGATAACCGATGTTTCTGTTACCGATCCCGTCTACGGTGTGAATCTTCCAGTCTTTGCATGAATAAATGGAGACTAAGCACTAGAAATGGACGTTTAGTATTACACTGCTTAACTTTTTTTTTTTTTTTACTTACTGAATTAACTGCAAATGTGACTGTCCGTCTAGTAATTGGATGCTTGAATGTAACTGATACGACGCAGGCACCACATCCTCCTTCAAGACACATGTATTTTGTGCCTTTCAGGTGCACATAACGTCTTAGGTACTGAAGTAATGTGGTTGTAGGTGTTACATCTGTCTGTTTTACTAAAAGGTATATAAGGTACATTCGTTGTGATGTTAATTAAATTATTCCTACCTCTATGTTCTTCATTATTAAGAAGAAACTTTATGTCTCGTGTTCTGTAAAAAGAAGATCTTTAATTAATTTATATTCAAATGACTTGTGTTTTCTTACTTTTACAATAATTTGTTTTTAAAATCGATACATTTACTTGAAGCCACCTAAATAGATTTGTTCGGCAACTTAATACATTTTTTTTATTACCTTTAAACACCTATTTATTTATTGTCAGTTGTGGATTAATTATTATTATTTATTTAATATGAAAAATAAGTATTTTTCGCAGGAAAACATTAAATTCAAGACATAATGCAAAATCTGCGTATGCAACTAATCAGACCTTTTTTAACTCATTAAAGGAACAGCTTGTGACTCGCAAACCGACAGAAACAGTATCGTTGCTCTTAGATGGCCATTGTTCTTATTGTCTCTTTTTGACTTAAATTCTTTTACTCTTCGGTGAACCATAGAGCCAAAACAAAGTCTGTCTGGGGCTATCGGTTTCACCTACTGCCAACTCTTTCCTATTCTTCTAGCCTCCCTCAGCATGTATCTCCTCCAGGTAGTCAACCTTGTGTTTTCTTACCCTAAGGATTTCCTCCATCCTTTGTCGCTATACTACCAAGATTGCAAAATTCCTTCACCTACTCAATAACTGTTCGTTTAGTTGGAGTGCCAAATGATTCAAATTATTGACTCGGATTTCATTAGACTTTGCATGCCTATGTTTGCTTTATTCCGCTCTTAAATATGTCAACTTTACCTTTATATCACAAAAACTCGGTGCTAGCGGGAACAGATCGTTAGAAAATCAAGATCTTCTATGCGCTTATTCAATCTCCTGTCTTGGTTAGTGGCTCTTCTCATTATTCTGTTTAAAGTCATGATAGAAAGGATAGGAAAGAGCAGACATGCTTGTCCTACCCCATACTTCATGGTTATAAGTTCTGAGAGTTTTCCTTTATGTATCACTTAGCCAGTATAATCTTTGTACATAACTTGAATTATTTTTATTTTCATGCGAAGAATTTCAATTTGTTCCGTTGACTTCCTTAACTTTCCTCTGTTGACCGAGTTGAAAGCCTTTTCAAAATCGATGAACAGTAAGTAAAACGGAGATTAGAACTCCATTCCTTGTTCAATGATGATTATCAGAGTGCTGATCTGTCCCGTACAAGACCGTTCTGCTCGAAACCCAGATTTCTCCTGCCGCAAGCGCCTCTTCACATGCTCTATTATTCGATTCAAAAGGATCCTGACAAGAAGTTTGCTGGTTCGAGAGCAGCGTGATGCCTGTCCAACAGTGGCAATTAGATAGGTTACCTTTCGTGGGGAGCTTAATCAAAACTCCACGTATCTTCTGACACCCACTGTTGCCTTCTTCTTTTCCAATATCCCGACACTCTTTTACAGCTTTTAATATAAGAATCTCAAACTGTAACCCAAAACTGTTCTACCCCGAACACTTCTTCTTCGGTTTTTTCATTTGCGAGGACATCAAACTGATTTCTCAATTCCAGCTTTATGTTTTCTATTCCAAGTTTAAATAGTTTAAACATTCGTTTTCGGCCATAAACTTGTCTGGTATAACTGCGATTTTAAGACGCACTTTGGCTGTGACTAGGTGATGATCCGATTCGACGTTTGCTCCTCTGCTATTTCTGACATCAATTTCTTACTAATGGCTATGTGGCCGATTTGATTTTTTTTTTAAATAAAGGATCCTTAATAAATCTGGTGAGGTTACTCTAATTTTTATTACTAAGCAAAGATAAATTTTGTAATGAATTAAAAAATAACCAAATTTAACCGAATTAAATTATTTACTAACGAGGAGCCGGAGAGATTCGCAAATTAGGTTGACAGTCCACTGCCAGAATAGATTCCCATAATATTCTGCGTATGGATGATGGTGAAACTGAATTGTTCCCAGCATTCACTGCTACAGCCAGATCCAATTAAATTTAACCCTGCTTCTTGAAAAGCACGCAGGGCAACTCGGGTGCAACATTTATTTTTGGGAAATTACTCGTATTTTTCACAACCAAATAAAAAAACCTCTTTTTAAAAAAGGGTTTTCAAACAACAACGAGAAAACCTTCCTCGCAATTCTTAGGTGAAGATCACCACACACACTCTCACGTGTCGAATCTTTCTGTCCTGCCTGCGTGTTGCATTCCCCCAGAATTTGGAAGCGTATATCAATTGTCAAAGGAACTTTAGTAAATACCGGGTGTCTCACACGGAAGAAAGATGATATACCGTACAATTAATCATGTGGCGGGCTAATAACCTCAAAAAGACCGTTACAATATGGCTTTTTGTAAAAGAGCTTTGCAGTGTTACTGCTAAAGCGCTGTATTGATGACTGTAAGCAATTTTTGACAAAAGAGAGAAAAGCATAATGTAGATTATAAGGGAAAAATCATCAACCAAAAAACTGTGCTTAAACTCTTCAAAATGTATTAAAACAATGAAAGTGCGCACACATCTTCACAAACTGCGAAAAAGTGAAATTGATATCTCATTGTCCGTATTCGCCTGATCTAGCACCAAATGACTTCTTCGTGTTCCCGACAATCAAAAAGAGGATGCGTGGTGAGCGTTATTCTTCGCCTGAAGCAGCTGATGAGGCATTTAAGCAACTGGTTTTTGTAGTACCAGCTTCAGATTGAAAAATTGCCTTGGAAATTGTTTTGAGCGTATGCAAAAGTATATTGATGCTAAGGACGAATATTTTAGTTTCTTCCGTATTTCTAAACATGTGGCAACCATAGCTTTAGGGGGTTAAAAAACTGTGAACGCTGATTGGTATACAACCATTTATTTCCCGGAAGTCATCGGTGAAATCAGAAAAAAACAATCCAAATCTGCGCATCATGTGTCGATACAGCTTCACAAGCTGCCGACTTTTTAACCAGTGAAAAAGAGAAATTGATGTCGCATTGCCCGTATTCGCCTGATCTAGCATCAAATGACTTCTTTCTGTTCCCGACAATCAAAAACAAGATGCGTGGTGAACGTTATTCTTCGCGTGAAGCAGCCGTTGAGGTATTTAGGTAACTGGTTTTTGAGGTACCGGCTTCAGATTAGAAAAAATTCTTCGAGAATTGGTTTGAGCGTATGCAAAAATGTATTGACCCTAAGGACAAATATTTTGAAAAACAATAAAGCCATTTATTAAATTGTATCTGGGATTTTTCCAGCAAGCCTCGTAGCGCCATAAATGTATTTATTGGCTACTTTATTTACATACTGTAAGCATTCAAGAGCGGCAGAGTTTAAAAACTGCTCTACCGCAGATTTAGAGTTAAAATTGTTTACTATTAGAATATTCTTTAAAAAAGCAATTTGATCGTTACATAATAATAAGAGAAAGTAAATACTTACGAGTCCATCTTAAGACGTCATTAAAGTTGACACTTGGTTGCATGAAATGACTGAAAATAATATAAACCTATTTATCAACCTCGTAATAATATTTATGCAATAGGGGTGTAAAGTGCAACATTTTAGCACGAATGGGAAAGTTTAAAACGCCCGCTGACGCTCGCGTTTTAAATTAATTTAAATTACCGTGATTGCCAAAATGGTGCTTACACCACAGTTGCATACAACATTTTTTCTACTCCAGTGAAAAATTTAAAAAATAGAAAACTTTATTAAAATAAATATGCTCGTTGTCAGGACAATTGTCATTTAATTAAAATTCAACCTTACGCACCGCTAGAAGTGTGTAAAGTAACCACTTTACGAACTGGAGTAAAAAAATATTATATTAGTATTAACAATTTTATAATACCCATAAAGATTTTTGGTAATTTTCAGAAAGCAAATACGGCAACGATTTATTTTTGTTGTCGGTAAGTTGATTAGAAATGTACGTTTGTATTTCCTTTATGCGCTGTTATTTATATAGAGTAGATACCGATAAACAATGCTTATATTTACATATTAACACATAGTAATAATAAGATAAACAATTGAATAGTTTAAAAATCAAGGCTACTTGATAAGGCTGCCGTATCTTAATGGTCTTGCCAAAAAGATTTTACTTTGTAAAATATTCGTGATGAATTTTGTTTTTGGCACTATTTGGTGGTTTAATCTTCATTAGATTAATATGATCTTTTCAAACGCAGAGCGGTGCAATATCTAATACTATAGGAACAATAGACATTTTTTGTAGTCCGCCCACTTCAAATTAGTCTTAATAATAAAGAATGTGAAAAATATTAATTGGGTATCAAGTAGCAATGATAATGACAATGGAGGTGTAAATATCATTATTCATTACAGAAGTCTTTTCTGTTGTCACTTTTTGACTCTTTCAAGATTCAGATTTAGGGTAAATGCTGCAATACCCGGCTACCTAAACAATATTTGAACTTTTACTAATATTTATTTTTTCTTTCTGTATTATAGTTACGCATTCATAAATGCTATATGTATATACTCAATCATCATAAGTAATAAAATTGTTTACTTTTATACACATAAAAAAATTATCAAAACCGGCACTTTGACACAACAGCCGGCCTTTAAATAAACAAAGCTATTAACGTCGTGTAAACGTAATGATTACATTCGTGTTCTTGGAAGTCTTATTTGGATCACATGTTTGGCAAATAAAATCTTTATTAGCGTTATCTCCATAGTAAACCAAAAAAATTGAAAGCATTTTAAATGATACCATGAAAGGCATTTATCACAATCTGCTTTTCGGATCATTTTCTTTTGTACTACCACCGATTAAACCTTCTTAACACTTTGTACATTTAATTCTTGTGTTTACTAACATCGGATCTTTGTTTCCACTCGATTTCCTTTTTATCATATTTTTTGTTTTTGAATTGGTCTTATGAGCATACTGAGTTTCTAAAATTAGATTTATTTTGAAAAAAGTTATTTCCAAATAAATGGCGGAAAAATTAATAAATATAGATAATGAATAAACAAAATTCAATCAAAAGATCAAGCAGTATAATACAAAGATTTTAGTACAAAGTGCTTGACAACGAGAGGCCGCAAAGGGGTGACTAGACGAATCTATAGACACCAGCACCCGGTCCTCTCTTATTTTTTATTTGTTCAATTAACAACCACTATTTGTTGTATTCAATGTGAAGAAGGAGAACTGCTATGATTTAATAAAAATTCTCATTGAGAAAAATGCGTAAATCTTACTTACAATTAGAATGCAAGCAATTCTCTTTAACGAAAACGCACTAAATGGCAGTCGTCTTAGCACCATCACGTTCTGGGGGTAATTAAAGGCTAACAATTGACATAAAATGTTTATTTTCTAGAATTAACATAACATAATGCTTAGAACTAAGTATGGTAGATAACACAGAACTTAAAAATCGAAATTATTTTAACTGCCATAATTTATCTGGAACCGAACACATTTAGGTGCGTTTACCCTACAAAACTATCAAGATCTTTTGTTGTATTTATTTGAAATTTTTTATTGTCCTTGTTAACCATTGTAAAACGCCGTCCTGTGGCCAGACGTTTTTCACTCCACTCTTTTTGCTTGCCTGGCATTTGTTTGGCGAGATCTTTTCTGTTTATAATTTCCGAGGCTTTTAATTTCTTTTTCGAACTGGAAACTAGCGGCCGAAAACGATAAATTATAGATTTAACTATAGAATATAAATAGAATGGGACGTTTGCGCACTTGGTTGTGGAAGACAGCGAAACTGTACCGCTAATGTTACTACGAAGGAATGTTCAATGCACGTAGCTGTACTTTTTTAACGCTACCAATTGACAATTTTACCCTCCAACTTTCTTCAAAATTAACGTCACCCTTTCTGAAATTAAATATAGATATTCTTAAATTGATATTGAAAAGAACATAACAATAATTATCTTGCGCTCAGAATTTCATTACTCGGCCTGATCTTGTTTTTTATTGTTTGAAACTGTTTTCAAACATAACACACGTAAATAAGTTACTTTCAAAGTCAATTTTTCTAAAACATTGCAAATTTCTAGGTTAAACACAACATTCATGAAGTTACACTTGAAGGAAGTTTCTAAATTCAACAGATGTGGCAACAGATAGATTAGGTTTCACCAAAGTCGTTTCTAATTTAATCGACAAATTATTAATGATCCACTACCATAGTTTTCTAAATTTTTTGATGGTTTTCTGATGAGCTCATCAATTCCATCGGTTTCTGGAACTAATTTTTCTGATGCAGCGTGGATGAGGGGATATTTTGACTTTTATCCTGAAAAGAGTATATTATCCTATACAGAACTACTTATAGTATTGTTTGTCTTGTCGCGATATGGAATTGGTATACTACAATAGGGGAGTTCAGTTATTTGCTGTAGGAACAGAGTGAATAGAGTTTGGAGCTTGATCACGTGACCCCGGAGTGCTTTTAACTGCGAATAAATAAACGAACGACTCGAAGCGTCATTGCGTTTGAGTTATAAAGGATTTTGTAATTAGATTCGAATAGCAAAAATACGCGTTTCTAGTTAAGTAATTGCATTTAATTATGGTTATAATTTTATTTCTGACGAAAGTAGTTAGGATGAAGAAGAACCACATCCTAGTTTTTATAGAATTCAAAATTACGCCGAAGAAGTCGATTGGTTTACAATTTACCAGGTGTATACCTATGAAATGAGACTTTCAGCTATTAGACCACAGATGTCGCTAGGAGTATTTTTAAACTGTCCCAAATGTCTTATTTTTTTCGTCTGTCATCTGTCAACAATATTCAATTCATTGTTTGTGATGTTTCATACAACAACGCATTTTTTTCGCTCTTAAAAATGTCGAATTTCGTGCCTTCAAACTACGATTTGCTGACATCGTTGATTTTCTGTTATCAATTGAAGAAAAACGCTTCTCAAGCTCATCAAATGCTTATAGAAGCTTACGGTGGACATGCTCTAAGCAGAGCACAGTGCTTCAGGTGGTTTGAAAAATTCCGAAGTGGTGATTTTAGCGTGGAGAACGAGGAACGTGGCCGGCCACCGAAAAAGTTTGAGGACACCGAATTGCAAGCATTGTTGAATGAAGATGATGGTCAAACGCAAGAAATGATGGCAGAGCAGTTGGGAGTGACCCAAAAAACCATTTGCAAACGTTTGAAAGACATGGGCATGATTTTAAAGGTCGGAAGATGGGTGCCGCATGAACTGACTGAAAGGCAGCAAGAGAACCGAAAAACCACTTGTGAAATGCTGCTCTCCCGGTTCAAAAGGAAGTCTTTTTTGCATCGAATCGTTACGGGTGTATTTCTCCAATCCCAAGCGTAAACGATCGTATGGTCCGCCCGGCCACAAGCCAAAATCAACGGCCAAACCAAATCGCTTCGGCCGCAAGGCAATGCTGTGTGTTTTCTGGGATCAGCATGGTATGATTTGGTACGAGCTATTAAAACCAGGTGAAACAGTTGACGGTGCACGCTACCAACGACAATTGGCCGATTTGAACAGCGCTATACACCGAAAACGCCCAGAATATGCCGATCGGCGTCACAAAGTAATTTTTCTTGATGACAATGCACCACCACATCGAACAAGAGCGACCCGGGAATTGGTGGAGACGTACGATTGGGAACCGCTGGTGCATGCGGCTTACTCACCAGACTTGGCGCCTTCCGATTATCATTTGTTTGCATCGATGGGCCACGCACTTTCCGAGCAGCGCTTCAATTCTCACGAAGAAGCCAAAAAATGGCTCGATGATTGGTTTGCGGCCAAAGACGGCCAATTTTTTTGGCGCGGCATTCACAAATTGCCTGAGAGATGGGTAAAATGTGTCGCTAGCGATGGCTATTATTTTGAAGATTAAATTTGTAACCATTTTTTGTTAATAAACGTTTAAAATTGAAAAAAAAGTCTCATTTCATAGGTATACACCTATGTAAAGCGCATTTTAGAATATAACCTTCTACTTTTTAAAGGTCAAATGAGGGATCCTCTCAGAAACTCCGAAACAGACATGAGGAGATCTCCTTCGGGCTCGAAATCAAACATGCAGGTCCGTCCTCGGACTCCTAAAATGACACGATGGAAGATCCTTGTGGAACACTCTACGGATAGCAACCTTACTTTTGCTTCCCTTAACAAGAGACGCCTTTGGGCTACCAGGGCCGGATTTACCGGGTAGGCAATCGAGGTAGTGCCTACGGGTTTCCACCAAAAAATTTTATGCTTTACTGACATTCAATAAAATATCGATGCAGTCTGTTTCTGATTTTATTTATAACCTAAACGTGCAGTGTTCTGTTATGGAATTTTCTCAATTTTCCGTACCTAGTTTGGATAATATTTTATTCTAAAAACAGTGGCTTACTTGTAATTTTTTTTATTTGAGTAAAATTTTAAGTATTTGTTGGAATAATTAAAAAAAGTGATGTTAAACTCGCTATAAAGAGTAAGAGATTTTGTTCATGGTTTGAGAGGGGGCCACCACCAATTCTTGCCTAGAGGACTTCACCAGAGCAAATCCGGCCCTGCGAGCTACATCTAAGACGCCTAATGTCTTAAGACAGCCCTGTTGACTAGGACAGTATTTTTGCTGTTATTAGGAATTCCAGACAAAATAATAAATTCCCTGACTTTTATTTCTATTTTTGTAATTCCATGATATTTCCATGATTCTTTCTCGATTTAACTTCTTCCCTAACTTTTCCAAACTCTGGCGTGACCCGAACCCGAGCTTTGGGACGGGTAACGCAAAGACCGAATCAAGAAACCCAACCTACGGTGTAATACAAAAATTCTCCTCTTTGGTTCAGTATGAAAATAATGCTTGCCCGGGCCAGTAAGAAAATTATGCCCGTCTGAGTCAGTACGAACAACATCTTGGACCAGTGCAGTATGAAAATTCTCTCTTTTAGTACTGTATGAAAATAAAGTTTGTTCGGGTCAGTACTAAACTTCTCCGATGCGGTTCAGTACGAAGATAGTCCGTCCGAGTCGGTAAAAATGATCGCGATTTGGTGTAGTACGAATATTATCCGCTTTGGATCAGTACAAACATAACGACCAGAAGAGTCTGACGGGTCCTAAAATTCCAAAGATCCGACAGGGACGAGAGACTCAAACAGTCCGGCAAGTCAGAGAGTTGCAAACGGCCCGACAGGGCCAACAAACCCGAACGAGCCGTTTAGCTCGAGAGACTTAAAAAGCCCAACAGATCTGACAGGCCCGAACAGCCCAAGAGGATTAAGAGACTTGAACAACCCGACAGAACCTAACGGCCCAATTGACCCTACGTAGGCCTGAAAAGTCCGATAAATGTTTAAACCTCGGCCCAGTCTGAACCGAACCCTAGCTTCAGACCGGGCCGCGTACTAGCCCGACTGTTTCAAAAGCTAATAAAAAGTGCAACAAACAAAGAACAGGCATTAACTATAATAAACAGTTTCAAATCAGAGGTGTAAAATACTCAAATAAACTTTGTTAGAAATAGGTGATCAGATATATATTTCTAGGTGCCATATAAGAGTTATTGCTCCAAAGCAGCATTCAAAATCCTACATGGGCCGCAAAAGGTTTTTACTCGACGTTGCTGTAGCAACGAAAAATTGTTATTTACAGAAGAAGTAGGTTCTGTCCATGATGCTGCTAGGTATAAACGTGTACAGTCAAAGGAACAATCGAAAACAAACGAAGTGACTCGTACTATGTGGTGGTGTTCTTTGCAAATATCTGTTGTTTTATTAAAATCTTAATTTATAATTGTCATTTTAAAATATCAAATTGATATAAATACTGATTTAACTTAACAATTCACAACTTTCAACCGCTATCTACTCTCTTAGCAGCGTTGTCACATAGTACTGGTTATGGCATATACCTCGGCAGGGGTGCATTTTAGGACATTTGCTTATACGAACTTTTTTTCACTTATAATTAGCCCAGGAATTATCTATTAATATTTTCTACCATCATTAGGAAACACCCTGTATACATTGTGTTTAATTTATGACGCTACATATAAGGTAGGCTACACAAGTAGCATGAATATACTTATATATCATGGATAACTTTGTGATCATAGACCACGGTTTTGTTTTAATTAATTATCTAATTATCTAACCTTGAATTAGTTATAATTAAGATCTCATATAATTTTGATCTTTAGTTATTTAAATAACCGAAGTTACGTATGAGATTCAGCCATCTGCAATGTGTGTTGCCTATCTATATGTAATGTGCAACTTAACAAATTTGGGAAATTCTGCTGTGGTGAAGGTACGAAGTGTCAATACAAAAGACAACTTCAATGTCAATGAACTAAAATAATGATTGCGGTTTTTATTTATCAAGAGATTTTAAAAATATCAACTGAAAACGTAATTTTAGCTTTGTAGTGTTTTAGGTAGTTGTTACGAGGGTTACTATTTATATTTCTGGCCTAACAATGAAAAAACAAGTATTTATGATCGAAACTAGTTTTATTGTTTTTCAAAATATTTTCCATTAAGATTGATACACTTTTCCATGCCTTTGAACCAATTTTCGAAGCACTTTTTCCACTCTGTTTAAGGCAGCTCCAAAATATGCGTTTGGAAACAAAAAACGGCTTCTTCTGGTGTTGAAAATCGTTGACCACGCAGTTTGTTTTTGATGTACGGGAATAAAAAGAAGTCACTGAGTGCCAAATCAGGGCTGTATGGTGGATGGCCCATCAACTAGACCTTCTGGCTGGTTAAATATTCAATTGTTTGAGCAGCGGTGTGAGAGCTTGCATTGTCATGATGAAGAATGATTCGCCTCTTCTTTGAAGTTTTCCGAATTTCTCCAATGACTTCTGGCAAACAAATGATTGTGTACCATTCAGAGTTGACCGTCTTACGTTGCTTTAACTCCACTGTTGCCACATGACCGGTAATGCCAAAAAAACAGGCAACCATTTGCTTCGATGTCCTTCTTCCGCGAACAACTTTTGTTGGATTTGGCTCGTCTCGAAAGACCCACACAGTTGATTGCTGTTTTGTTTCGGTGTCATATGCGTAGATCCATGATTCGTCACCTGTGCAGATGTTATACACCGCCTTTGATGCACCTTTCGCAAATGTTTTCAACATTTCAATGCACCGGTCGACGCGAGCCTTCTTTTGAGCATTAGTCAGGTTATGCGGGATCCAACGGGAACAAATTTTTTTTACGGCCAAATGATCATGTAATATCTTGTTGATGCTAGTCATACTAATGCCCAAAAATGCCTCAATCTCACGGTATGTCACATGACGATCTTGTTTAATCAGTTCACGCACGGCATCGATGTTTTCAGGCACAACGACAGATTTTGGACGGCCTTCACGGATCTCGTCCTGGAGTGAACATCGGCCACGTTTGAATTCATTATACCAGTTTTCTACAGTCCTGTAGAATGGAGCTTCATCGCTATATAATGTATTAAGTTCATTGATGCACTCTTGTCGTGATAATCCACGTCGAAAGTTATGAAAAATAATTGCACGAAAGTGTTCACGGGTCAATTCCATTTTTTACTAGGGAATGCACTTTTCAATTAACTGCAAACAACACTAATCGCACTCAAATGACAAAATGTTGTGATTGAGGTTATGTTCAACAATGTAAAGTTTACACCGGAAATGTCAGCTGACGCCTGGAAACAGTCAGTGTTGCCAAG
Source organism: Ignelater luminosus (assembly GCA_011009095.1). Taxonomy (NCBI): domain Eukaryota; kingdom Metazoa; phylum Arthropoda; class Insecta; order Coleoptera; family Elateridae; genus Ignelater; species Ignelater luminosus. The sequence continues at coordinate 37,917 of VTPC01004101.1, forward strand.
GCCAGAAATATAAATAGCAACCCTCGTACATTAAAAGAATTATTACATAAGGTAAGTTAAAAAATAATCCCTAATCTTAAGTATAACAATATTATTTACAATTATTATTATTATTGTTAGGCTTCATAAACATGTAGCTTTGTTCTGGTAAAAGCGTTCTTGAAAATATAAATCCAAGGCTTAATAGAATATTTCTCGTCTTTACAATCTCAATTTTTGTAATGATTTATGAATATTATGATTACTAAAACCATGTTACTACACGCTTTTACAGTTCATGACACTATTTTAACACCAACAAGTTGTAGCTTCTGTGCATTACGTTACCCTATAAGCATGAATTTGACATCATAGAACAGTGGTTACCACTTTGATTACTGCCCAGTGGTTGCATCTACGTTTGTTTTGGTAATAGTCATGTCAGATAAAAATAGTATTACAGTAGTTGTCACATGGTAATAATTCAGATTGCGACCGTATTATTTAAAGTAAAATCTGTTTTATTTTATGCACAAATGAAAGAATTTCTTTTAAATGTCCACATTAGTAACACCAATGGCGGCACGTAGAATCCAGCTGCCTAGAACAAAAAATTAAAAATACAACCAATTAAAATACAAATGACGAAATTATAAATTTGCCTGTTGATTTAGTAGTTTGAATTTTAATGCAGTATAGATATAACACGTTTAAAAATCCATGTTAAGGTTAAAATTGGCGCTGAATCACGTGAAATTATTTTATAAATAAAAAGTAGCTGTGGGTACTAGGCAAATAATTTTAACATAAAAATGATCAAATACTATCCTTTTTTAATATTAATTCAGAAGTGTTGCACAAACTTATTGCTTTATTAGTACTCAAGATATCTCATGAATGTTAAAAAAAAACTTGAACTTAAAATGTCGTTTACAGTCAACAGCGTGGTGCTTACCCAAAGTAAGAGTCCTCTATTCATATGAAATATACCGACTGCCGTAATGTGCACATTGTTATGAAGAAGTTGTTCTGAAAACTGCATCAACTGAAAAAATACAAACATTTAAAATTATAACAACATTGGAGGTCTTAGGTAACTTACGAAAAATATTTATTGTATTTTACACTATTATTTTCCTACCTTTAAATCAGTGTCATTTTCTCACCTCTTTAATAAGCAGCTTATCTTGGGTTTTCAAAATGGCCTTATGAACGAGGCGTTTTGTTGCATGTGCCTATAAGTAAAAATTAGAATTCCTAAACAAATCTTTTTTCAAAACTAATACCTCACTGCCTATTGTTTCAGCTACGGAACTTACATGAAACATTTCCAAACATTTTATAGCGTTAATTAAACATGCACATACAGATAATAACAGCGAAGGTCCTTCTTCCTGAAACAATTGTACAGAAATAAAAGCTCTATTTCTGCTCTCCTTTTACTAACTAAACTTCTTTAACAATCGGGGCAAGTATAGCGCTATCTAATCTTAAGAAGAAGGAAAACCACAAAATCGGTTGCGATGGTACTTAGAGAATGTTGAAATTTGATGATAAGAACAGAAACCGACCAGATTTGTTTAGAGCTTTAATCTTTACAATATACAAGTCAAGTCCAATACGTATATTTGCAATAGCCATTACTAAGATGTCTCATTATAGAGAGTGTTCGACGATTGGTGGAACAGCTTCATGTAGCCATACTCCCAATGTAAAAACGAGACGAAAATGTTTATCGAAGAAAGTTTCTGGATGCGTAATTGCTCTTCCAGAAATCAATTTAAGAACTTTAAATCTGGCAGCATAAAACGAACATACAAACAATAGTTATAAAAATCTAGTAACCAAACAAGCCTCAATTGATTTATTTAAGATTTAAAACAAATTAATAAACTTATAAATCGCAAATTTACTCAAATTAATTGTAAAAACTAAACTTAGTATAACTTAGTTTAACAAATGTGCTAATTGTCCTCCGTTAGCTTCCATGCAGACGGTTACTCGCAATGGTACTACATTATGAACATGTACTTAACTGTACACTGACCATTATTCATGCTGATAAGTCTTGTAAATTTTATGGAGATTTACCAAACCTTTTCCTCCGGAAAACCCCAAACGAGATAATCTAAAGCATCTAAATCAGGGGACCTCTGTGGCCATGATGTAGGGCCATTATGACCTATCCAACGCTGCGGAAAATTTTCGTTGAACCATTCTCTGACGTTATAGGCATAACGAGCTGGTGCGTCATCATACATTCAGATCAGTCCATTTCGCAGATTGAATGAAAAATCGTTCGAGTTCATTATCGAATTGAAAATAGTTTTCTTCATTTAGGGGTTATAGTAAAAAAGTGAGGTCTAATAATGTTGCCTGCCAGTACTCCCATCCAAACATTCAAAGGGGATATGACGGTCTCATGCGATGTGGATTTTCGTGAGATGACTGATGCTTGTTGTGACAATTAAAAATGTCTGTTCTGCATCAATTCAGAATATTTGCTTATAGAAATTTTGGTTTGTTACATTTTAGATGTAGGTCAAGAAGGCTAGTCTAAAGAATGTAAATGTACAAAAAGTTGTTAGGATAAGTGGGTACCAGGGAAGATAATAGATACTCACCAGACTCCTAGATCATATATTGTTAAAGAACAAAATGGGTCTGTTTATCGTAGGAATTCTTCCTTTCTAAGACACTCCAATTTAGACAGTTATATTAAAAATACTAATAGTAGTGAAGGACAGAAGAAACATCAAGAAAAAGTTGACTATAAGTGTGACAGGAATAGTTCTATGGCTCAATCAAACAGTGGCAGTGTTGTGTCGACAAAGTCTGGTAGAATAGTTAAAAAACCATCTTGGTTAATTGACTATTGTTCGTAGTGTTAATTTATTTATAAAGAGGGGGATGTTACATATAGTAATAATTTTAGATGTAGGTCAAGAAGGCTAGTCTAAAGAATGTAAATGTACAAAAAGTTGTTATTAAACGTGCTCCTCATAATGTGATATTTTTATTAAAATAAAGGCTATAACAAACATCCTAAGATGTAACATGGTTTAGATCGATCTGTCGCAGTAAGCAGTTGCAGTATTTAATGCGACTTTTTTAATGATCATTAGGTGGAAAGTACAAAAGTGGTACGATATAAACAATCTGCTTTTAGAAAATTACGCACAATGAAATTCCCAGGAATATTAAATGCGGGAGCAACTTTTGTTCCTCTTTTTCAGGGTTAAGGCAAGTTTGCGGAGTACCAGCACTAATTTGGTTTGGTATCATTTGGTCTGTCTCTTTCAACCGTCAATCCAATCTTCTAAATACGTTTGCTAACGGTAGACGACGATTTGGAAACCTTTTCAAGTATTCAGCTTTAGAGCCATTACCATTTTCTTTGCAAACCCCATAAACCCAGAACATATCGACATATTTGTGAAAATTACCATTGCTTATGAATAAATGGTTTCGATGAGAAACTAATATTATGACAGATCCGGAATGACAATAGTGATAATTTGTTGAATAAAAAATTCTGCTCAGAGTGCTTACACAGCATTGCCAATAATAGGATTTTTGCCGAAAGCATTAATTTTCTGTTCAATGAAATAGAAAATTTTAGATTTGCTCTTATTTTACAAAATGTATTGATGATATCCTTTCAAGGGCAAGGTGTAACCAATGCCGGTTTTTTATTTTACGAGGTATTTCTTGTTTAAGATTTCCAACTACGATTGACTTTTGAGAAATGAGGAGACATTCAGAAACACTTTCGTACAGGACCTTTCTTCTCAGTTTTTGTCGAAGAATCTTTCTACGCTAAAGTGTTCTGACAGTTCTCGAACACCCTGTATATTGTTCTTATTGTTAGTACTATATGAGTTTCATTACACTTACAATAGACAATTTACTATTACTTAGCATCTCTTTTACATAAAATATGCACGCTAGTAGATCTCCACTAATAATTGCGGTAGATAGTAGATATATTCCACTATACATAAAAGTTACTGTTGAGGCACTACCACAAAGTTTATCGTAAACAAACATCATTAATTTTATTTCATACACCCTATGGTGCTCTGGAGTATCAACTGAAACATAGCATCATCCATTATCTAAATAACTACCAACTTTATCAGTTTACCTGTCTACACATGAGATGTATCCATAGAAAGATCCCCAAAATTCTCCAAATACTTATTAATGGCAGAAAAACTTTGCTTTATAACAATTAGAAAGAGGGTAAATTGAGTATTTAGCAAACTGACTGTAAGATAAATATAAATCTCGAAAACTGAAAATGGTATAGACCTATTAAAAGTAGTTCCGAGACTTATAGTTGCGATTACGTATAGTATAATATGTGTAACTGGTACTATTATGACTTTGAAGATTTGATACAGAACGTCTTTCCAATAGTGTCTTTTAAATCCAAACCAGTTTAACGTAATGGTAGTTTCAGTTAGTACATTTAAAACTTTTAATAAGCTGCTTTTTATTACGTATTTGCATAAAAGGGCGTAAGCAATATTGACACTCATCTTTGTTAAAAATGTCAACATCATCAGTATTACAAAGTATGAGCTTTTTACACCGGTCACAAAGTTCATATGCGAATAACCAGCCAGTATTATTAAAAGAACAATGTAAAATGAGAAATATGTTCCTGCTATTGTAGACCATCTAGGGTTTACAGCTAACACATATTTGCCTTCTTCGTTTGTTATGTATATGGGTGACAATCCCAAAGCAATAGAAGAATAAATAGTAACCGTTGCATGTTCATAAAGAAGTTTTGGCTTTGGCATCATCTAAAACAATTTAGAATAGTCACTGACTGCAGACCATTACACAATGTTGGTCGGTACTACAAACACAGCCAAGAACTAGGTTATTTTAACCTAACTTTAATCTAACGTATAAACAGACAACATAGAAGCAAATAGTAACGTAGTACATTATTAAATTTTTTAACAAAACTTTACAATGAGTGCTGAAGATATTCGTTTGCTATTTACATACATGAAGGCACTACTGAACGCGCCTTTTAAGCCCAGTAAACACAGTGTGAAGAATCCAAAGGGGATTATTGAGTTATTCGATTGGTAAGTTCTTCCAAATTGTTCACAGGTGTTTTAAAAATAGAGTTTTTCAGATAAGGCCGCAAAAAATCTAAAACTGTCAAATCGCAGGAACTTGAAAGATATGGTATTTAAGTGTTCCTGCTAATTTATCTATCATCAAAAAACTTTAAAAAATTGAATTTGCGTCTTAGTGTCATCCAGCTGGATTAACATTAGCAGTTTCGCTTTATAAGCTAGTGATATATTTCAGTACATCGTAGAAACTGTTTCCCAAGAATCACTAGTGCACTCAGGGATAGAATATTTTCACTCGCCGTTCCAGTGCGAAAGTAACATTCTAAAATGTATGCTTTTTGTCCATTGGTAAATGGTATTTTTAAAACAATTGTAAATTATTTAATAAATTATCTAATTATTATTCAACTCTGTCAATAATCAAATTTAAAATTTGAATGTTTTATTTGCAATCTGTCACTTTTTTGGCTGTGTCTAAAGTACCGTGTCCTAAAGTGATGTGCAGTCGCGGCCTACCCTAATTAGAAATTTAAACAATGGCTAGATATTAACCAATCAATGTTTTGAGAACTTGAGATTTTCCTTGCGATCTTCGAAGCAATTTAACAATATAAGCTCTCTTTTGGCACTGTTAAACTCTTTCATTGGAGCAAAATTAGGATATTTGACGAATCAATAACTCTTTTCAAAACAGAACCATTGCATATATGTAGATAGTATTTCTGTATACACTAATGAAAGGTATTCGTAATGATAATCTTGGAACACATAATTACTAGACACACTTATTATTAACCTACTTCTCATATAATTGTCAGATACAATTACTTTTATACGCGTTTGCAAATCATACAACGATCTTTGCTCGCAGATTGATATATTTGAAACGAGCAAATAGAGAAGATTGAGGAAAAATACTGAGTAATATTTAAAATTTAGATAGTAATCACTATTCGTTTGTATGTAAGTGTTGTTTGATTATTCATTAAAATTAATAATTAAAGACTCTTATAATCCATTCCAAGATTTTTGATTTAATTATACATACACTTGTATTTTTAAATTATTTTTTATGTAGATCTTTTTATTATTTATAAGTAAAATTATTCAATTTGCATAAATAGGCCATTAATTAATTTTTAAAAGTAAAATTAAGCAAGCACGCGACGTTATCCGTGTTTTTCCATGGTTAATTTAATAAACAAAAAATCCAGTTCAAGATTTAACTCCAAAATCTTGTTCTACATGCCATTAAAGGTGTAAAAATGTATCTCGTCGGATTCTGCTATGGTCAACGACATGGTGTGGTAGGGGGAAAATGCCACGTAGCTACATCAGCTTGATAATCTGGTAACCGAGTTATTCCACCTCAAATCGCACAATTTTTCGCGTCTTAGGTTTTTTTAACGTTTTTTTAAAGACAAAACTAAATTTAATCTCGATTAAGGATTTAATGCGCCTTCTATAATCTGATCCTTAATGTTCTGATAATAGGACGAAAGAATATAACTATAACGTACCACGTATCGAAGTTACGTCTTCTTCCGGAACCGTTAGAACTCGCGCTTAGCTTTATGCTGATTATCAGAAATAAAACATAACATTATTGTTAGCAATGTTCTTTTGAGCACAGCCAAACAACTTCTTGATGGTTGTGACTGGGTCCTGTCTGGGTTGAAAACTAACTTTTATTGTTAAGGTTCCTTTTCAGTGCCCTGAAAACTTCTTAATACTTAATAGTATACTTTTTTTCTAGATTGTAGTCAAATGAGAAGTGTTAAAGTGTGTCTGACTATCTTATATTGCAGATATGTGTTAAAGGAAGACAGGTATTAGAGAATTTTTCTTCTTGTTATAACATCTGATTTTTAATTAAAAGAATTAGCGATTTTAATTATTTCGACGCTATAAGGAAACTAGTGCAGAAAATTAGATTTTAATTTTACTGTAATGCAGGCTCCTTTGTTTCCCTTACATGTATTGCAGCAATCTTTCTTTATTATTAATAGATTGATTGAAATTCTAATTAACAGATAATTATTTTAGGCAACCAACACTACTTCTTACAGCTTTTAAGGACCGTTTTAAAGTTTTGAAAGTAAAAGTATGACTCCGAATACTTATTGTAAAGCAGGTAGTAAAATCGGTAAAATGCTTTTAAAAGAAGTCTCTATTCACTTCTAGTTTATTGTACTTACAGTCACATGTTTTTCAAGCTTTCATAAATAAGACATTTAAAGGATTTATGATATTAGTGTTCCGACAACAATTCAAAATGTAAGCTCTTGTTTAGTTTAAATTTGGTTTGTATAATTTTGAGAAAGAGAGTTGAATAAAAAGCAGTCTCGTGAACTTAAAAATATATTTTAGTAAGGAAACAGTTATTGAATACTGAACATACAGAGAAATGTTTTTAAATCTGCTTTCAAAGTCTTTGCTTTGAATTCTTTTTTAAAATATAATATTATTCTTCTACTAATCTATTTACCTTATGTACAGGATTTTCAATGACTGTCGTTCTGAGCTATAACGTCGCTACTGATAATGATGGGATCTATCTGATAAACCCCTTTCAGTTATATTGAAGATGCAATCAATTTTGTTATTTCAATAGTACGTCGTATATATTTTTACACATCTGAGACTTACAACTGATTTAGGGTCCAGTGACGTAGATCTCTGGGAATTTTAAGTCTACTGCACTTTCAAGAACTTCCGGTTTAATCGGAATGATATCGCCTTTTTACAAGAAGGAATGACTCATTTACGTATGCCGGAAAATTTAGTAATTACTAGCAACGTTGTAGGTTGGGTCGTAACTTGGAAAAGAATATATTCGGCGTCGAAACCTAGAGCAAAACCTCCAACGTTGATCTTTAAATTGGATGCAGATTTCAAAAATCCTATTTAAAATAAAATGGTTGATGGCATTTCTGATTGAAGCAGAAATTATATCATTTTCATGATAAGGCTGTGTTACAGAGAAGAAGGACTTATTTATATGTCGAGACTTTGATCCGTCCGATCACAATTAGCGTATTGTATAGTATAGTTTGATACTGAAAGTTCTTGAACATCTTGCATAAGTAAAGCTGGAAAATTTATAGAAGGAAATTTAAAACACTATATTTCTAAGAAATTCAATATATTTTACCTAAAAAATATGTAGCATTATCATTTTGGCAATTACAATTGACAGTACAATATAACTATTATAGTAGCTTTGTAAAGTTACTAATTCCAAGACTGACGTGAAATTGAGACTTTTCAAAAATAATAAAATTTTCACTTTCCAAAAAAACCGATGCATTCAACTTATTTTCATGTCCTACACTACAGATTTTGTATAGTAAAATAGTCCTAGCGGATAAACCGCTCTCACTATATAGTTCTTTATATTTTTTAGATTTCACATCAATACCTTTATCACTCAACAGTTGCAGTAACACTCCTAAACTATTCATTATAAATTTTCTGGGAAGATAATATACTGTATGTATTTGGGATTTATCATTACCATTTACCACTCATGCAGATGTATCCTAAAATAATAGATGTTTTCATACTATTTATGTAATCTTAATTGTACAGTGGCTACTATATTTAACGCTTGACTAATTTTACTAACGGTAAACGGTAACATTTTATATCACGAACTAGCATGTTTCTTTTGACTCTGGCATCAAGAATTTCTGGAATTAGAGCTGAAAAATAAACTTTTTCTAACTGTGCACTCATTTTTCTTCCCAAAACTTGTCGGCTCTTTCTATTATTTCTTACTGTATATCTTTTTGCGAATAAACAATAAAACAGCACTATCTTTTTCTCGTAATCTGCAATTGACCCTACACTTGATACATACAGTTGTGGTTAGACTTGAGGGGAATCTGTATTTCGCTATTATCCTCTTTAGTATGCTACAGTTTTCTTTTCTATAGCTTCAATTACGGTCATTTCCCGTGCGTCATACGGACATTTAATCTCTACTATAACATCACTCGATATCAAATCATCAAGAGAAGCCGCTAAATATATTTTGACGGGATGTACAAACAAACCACAATTTGTAAGTTACATTTTTCTGCTGTTGAAATTTTAAAATAGCATTATCTTCATTTAACACTCCTTATTCTAATAACTTAGATTTCACATTTTGATTGAAATACAATCTACTTTTTACTAGGTTTGCTGTAGAGTAGATGGTTTCATCTTGTATTCTTCGCCAAAGCAACTGGCAGTGAGTCTGCCTGATCTTTCTCTAAACCAGTTTGGATTACTTTTCTGTCCCCTTTTTAGAATTTCTCTGTTTATAATATCTATGTTGGAAACTGTCTTAATATACTCTTCTTGTAGTGTTGATATTCTTCTTTACTTTTATCTAATTTATATTCATCAATCTCACAACCATAATCCATATCGGCTCTACCAATTGCAAAAGATCTTTTTTTTAGTTAGTTTTTTCTTTTGCACTTTTTTCTCAAAAAAAAACAATATCTTTGGGTGTATTTTCCAACTTTCCCTTTCTCTAATTTGAAATGTGCTGCTTCCAAAGATGATATTTTCTTGTTAAAATTAATGACGGCTGCATTACATCTGCTTTCATACGAACCCCGTAAAGAGTAATTCACTCGCTTACCGCCTATCAACTTGTTAATAATAGAATTAACATTTTCGGCGTAGTTTGTATCTGCATTGTGTAAAAGACTAGAAGCGTGACTAGCAACATGATACAAATGCCTACAAAACTCCTCATATGCACTGCTGCCTTCTTAAACAGTAAACATCTTCTTTTGGTTTGGTTTCGATCCCTTACAAAAGTAATGCTTATAGCTATTATGTTATCCTAGTATATGTTTGGGACTATCTAATATATCTACTTTCAAAAGTTTTATTTTCTCTTCTAAACGCAGACCTTCTTCTATGTAATGCTGTAGCGGTTCTAAATTTAAGAATATTGTTTCTTAGAAACGTTCCCACATCAATGTGCAGTTTTGTGCTTCGTGCTAGTTTTATTACAATAATTGCGCAGAATATGATTCTTACACTCTATCTTCTCAATAAAAAAGTTTGCCCGGTATGGTTTCGCATCACAAATCTTTCTATATACGCTACCATCACCGTCTCCAATCATCTCTTCATACATTAGGCCATCAATTTCAATTGAGGATTCCATTGAAGTAGATGTGCTGTCCCAGTTCTTAAAGCACTTATGTTCGGGAATAGGTTTTCCTAAGGATTTATATCTTTAACACATCGAACAATACTTATTTTTAACCCCTAGGGACAAGCTTTTCTTTGGGCGTGCTCCTACTATGCAAGCGACTCCAGATAAGACATTATATTTAATTTTATAGAAGCGTTTACTTCATTCTCCATCAACAATAGCATTAATTACTGGAATCCCATCGGTGTCGACGTCTCCTGTTTCTGCAGCCAGACGTACCTCTTCTTGTCCGTCAATTCTTATTTCTTCGTAAGCACTTTCTTTAATTGCTTCTTGTACAATATTTTCTTTTGAAGAATATGTATTAAAAGATATACTTGCTACATCCAACGAAGAACGCAACTCTTTTAGCTATAATGCCACATTCTGCAGCATGATTAATATCGACACCATCGTCTCCTTCAGTGGCAGAAGTATTTTGTTTATTACAAACCCTACACTTGGTGCTAAAAATACTCTTAAACCAAGTCGTTTTTCAAAAATAATGTCTATGTCAAAAAAGCTACAGCCAAATCCAGAATGATTTAAAGACTTTAGAGTAGAAAACGAAACATTTATGTCTACTGTTCGTCGGCCACTAATTTCGGGCGCAGGTGAAATTTTTGCTTCAACTCCTTTTTCTACTGTCAGTATATGTAATCCATCTAGTTTCGATTCTGGTGTGAAAACTTGATCGAAATTTGTAGTAGAAGTTAGTTTTCTTAAACAAATAAAAATTTGAAGTTTTTGATCGCTTTTATAAAATAATAATAAACTAGACATCTAACTAGAAAATACTATTGTTACCCCTGGATTCTGTAATTGTTTTTTAATGTAAAGGAAGCTGTTTTGTTTTCAAGCGTTACACCCTCCACTATTAGGTAATATAAAAATGAGTTTAGATTTATTTACCACAACTTCTCAACTGCGATTTTCTTCATAAGTCTTTTCCGACTTTTTCTTCGAACACTGCACATCAAATTATTTTTTGTGTGAAGTTCCTTTTGTTAAATAACGTTTAAAATAATTCTTGTAAATTGTGAAATAGTAAAACCAATAGATTTTTAAAATGAACCTTACTGCGCTTTGGCGGTTGTAAACGAATACCACATAACAAGCTAAAGATACAAATCACTTACAATTCTTAATTTTATATAAAGCATAAACTGTTAGCATATGTATACTAGAACAGATTAAGCAATACGAAAAACTATAGACAAATGGTATAGTAAGAAATTTGCATTCCTTTTTGTATATTTAAGTTAGTCTCTACCTGTATAGTATTTACAGTTAGAAAAGGGAAACGAAATCTTTGTTTAGGTGTAAAGCAAAAGATCTTAGTCATAACTGAAAATGCAAGAATAATCCCTAAACTTGTTTATGTACCTTCCACTTGGATAGATTCTCGAAGAACATAAATAATCTGCTTAAAAGTCTTGTTATACCGTCGTCGGCGCCCTAGGAAATTACCGTTTATTGAGTAGCCTACCTTTAGGCGTTCTCAAAAATCTTTAAAATGTTAGAAATGAATTTAAATGCAACTGAAGCGGAGTCTTAAGGGTTGTATTTAGTAGGTTCAGAGAGAACGCTGCAGACTGAAATTTCCTCAAATCTTGCAAGTAAATACCAACGTTGTCTTTCACTTTTAGAGTGATATCAATACCTGTAGTTATTTAACTCGTCAATAGTTTTATGTCTATGCATCGAAAAATTAGAAATTCATTTTCTAATTAAAGTTATTAGCATTAATTCATGTAAATTGGCAAGTGATTAATTTTACTATTGGTTAGAAATTGAAAAAAAGAAATGCACTGCCACATTTTGCCTTGTTTGAGCGTCAGTTACATCAAATCAAAATGTCGTTATCGTTTATGTGTAGACCACAATTTGCATGCAACACAAAATTAATTATAGAAAATAATTCAATTATAGAAAACATCAGTAGAACTTAGGCAACCTCTTTTGCAAATTCTGCCGGAGGTTAATTTTTACCTGCACCTTACTGGTCATAAAAGTGTCAACAGTAACTTTGTACATTTCCTTTGTTGTGCATACAAACTAATTCTATTCTTCTTGAACAGAGACTAAAAGTGAGAAGTCGTTAGTAAGTAGCAATAAATATTAAATCTTAAAAATTGACTTGCTAACAATTTTATTTTCTAATGTAGGTGCATGGTAGGTATTTTTATTAGTAGGCACATACAGAAACTAGAAGGGGTCTTTATCGTAGCTATTAATTAGTAATTAATAGTAATTCCAAGTTCAAAAATCAAACTTTGTGTGAAATCTTAGTCAGCAATTGATTATATGATAATAGAAAATGTATTTTTGTACCTTTTTCTATTGTTCTTTTTATATTTACGGCTCACCTTTGGCAAAAAAAGACAATAATTTTCTGAAGTGAGGTCTCAAGTAGCAGCTTGTACGCAAAAATGATTAGTGACAATAATAAAATTAAGACTATCGACTATCGCAGATGTTTGATACCCTCCTTTCCTACCTAAACTGGAAAGCCTCTCTTTAATTTTTTGATTGTAGAATTTCAAAATTTTATTGCCATTGTAGTAGCATACTTCACTGCATCTGTTGGCGATTAGCATGCTTGAATACACCCAGCAGGTGAGAATTTCTGCCTTGGGGTTTGTAGTTTTTATTTTCTTTTAGTTACTTATTATTATAAGTATTTAGTTCGTCCTCTGAATTGTGCATATTTATAAAATTATAAAACAAATAACAACATATCATCTAATAAAATCAATTATATTTAGAAATAAATAAAAATATTAGTAAGTGGATCTCTGAAATAATGTTTTTTAGATTTAGCCTGGCGAACTAAAAAGTTACAAGCACTGCTTTTAAAAATAAGAACAAAAACTGACTAAAATTAATTAACCAAACAAAATAAAAGATGAATTAGTAAAGAAATGAAATAGCTCTTTGAATAAATCAGTATTATTATTTTAATTGTAATGAGCCCATTACTACTGACATGCATTAGTATTGTATTTTATTCAAATTTTGAGCATTCATACCAGTATACAGTGTATCCAAGATAAGGATGCACAGCCCGGGGATCTTGGAAACGGTAAAAGATACAGGATCGGTTAAATGGGATGAAAGCTGGTTATTTATAGGACTTTTTAGTTCGCGTTTGCGAAATTTAGATATCTTGGATAGCTTCTGAGATATTTAAAAAATGTTGATTTCTCGATTTTCGTTTTTATTTCTTGTTTCATTTATTTGAAGAGATATCGGAAAACTAAAACCACTTTTCCATTGCCACTTTTTGTTTTCTATTAAAATACCCTAACAAAATTTCTGTAGTACGTTTCGGTTTCGAGTAACCATCATCAACCTCATTTTTCTAAATGGGCGGAAAAACAATTAAAAATTGTTTTGAATAGCTCTTGTTGTCAAGATTCTAATGATGTAAATATGATAGGATTATTTTGATTCTGATTTTTTATGTTGAACCCTGCTGTCATTAACTGTGATAATTGCTGTTCTTCTTCAAAATTTTGGTTAAGCACATGATTCTTGATGTAACCCCAGAGGAAAGAATCTAATGCCGATAGATCAGGTAATCGTGCAGGCGAGAGTACTGCTGAATGCATTAACTTATAGCATAACAGAACGAAAATAACCCTATCATGTTTACATCGGTAGAATCGTGACAACAAGAGCTATTTAAAACAATTTTTAATTGTTATCCTTCCCATTTAGAAAAATGAAGTTGATGATGGTTATTCGAAACCGAAACGTTGTACATAAATGTTGTTAGCGTATTTTATAAAGCGCAACAATTGGAAACGGAAAAGTGGTTTTAGTTTTCCGATATCTCTTCAAATAAATGAAAGAAAAAGTAAAAACAAAAATCGAGAAGTCAACATTTCTTAAACATCTCAGAAACTATCCAAGATATCTAAATTTTGCAAACGCGACCAAAAGATCCTATACCTAGCCAACTCTCATCCCATTTAGCCGATCTTGTATCTCTTACCGTTTCCAAGATCCCCACGCTGTGCATCCTTATCTTGGATACACTGTATAGTGTACACTTAAAATTCATATCTTCTGAACCATGGATACCAGATTTTATGTGATAGAGAGATTTGATTAAAAAATTTAACTATCATTAATAAAAAATACAATTAATCAAAAATTGTTCATCCCCGTCAATTATATTTTCGAAAAGTAGTAATATACAGAGTGATCATTTTAAAACTTCCCATTCTGAATGTTTTAAAAACCAAAAAGATATTGGAATAAATTCAAGGACATTTTCTTATACCGGGAGGGAGGACTAAGTTATGTACAAAGTTTTTGATTAAAATTCTACCTTTAAGCTCCAGCCACCCCCACTTTAAAATTTTAAATTGGATGATGTAGCATGTAGCACATCAAATTAAAGGTCTTCAATACCAAAATGCAGTGGTGTTTGAAAAAATCAAATCGGTGGTTGGTTTTCGAAGAATTAATTTTTTTATTTTAATAAAGGTGCATTATTAAATTTATCGTAATAGATGCTCGAATTGCGCTCCGTTGGTTGCTAGGCAATGATAAAGCCTATTTTACTTTACTTATCTAAAATTACGATGAATTTCATTTGATTTGGTTGATGCATGAAAACAAAAATTATCTGATTTTAGTAAATCACTAGTATAATACTAGACTGCAGTTTGTTGCTTATCATCATCAACTAAATCTGGAGAATAAAGAACTTACACATATTATTATGTACTTTTCTCGTTTTATAACACTTGGCCAAAAGACCTCAAAAGTTCATCTCAAGAACAATTATTAGAAGTTCACAATTTTGTTTTCTTTTTACATATCATCGATTTATCATGCCAAAGTGTAAACAGTTTTCATATCATTAAAAACAACCCCAACCCACAAACCGAACATATTCTTGAGTAATTGTTGTTATTACGATGTTGATCAATTTTTGTTGTACTCTTTATTGTTATGGTAAAGTAGAAGGATAATTTGGAAACGACAGAATAAGCATCTTTGCGTGTGATATATCCAACCGGTTTTGTAAATCTATTTAGTCAAAAACATCTAGAAATGCAAATCATAACCACGACGAACTTCGTTTTGTTACTTTTTTCAAATTTCGGCGGCCATTTTGACTATGTTTCAGAAGAGATATCAAAAAACGAAGACACAGCGTTGTCTTTAGTTGTTGATGTAGAATCCAAATCTGAAGTCAGAATTTCAGAATTAAAAAAAAATGCGGACAGACATACCGACAGACAAACAGACAGACAGACTTCGCAAATTCAGGAACGACTCCTTTTGAAGTTTGTTGAACATTGTCTTAGTTGTTTGCGTGTACATGACGTAAACCGTCAGTGCCATAGTAAATTCTTTGACTCTACCGTTTCTTACAGGTAACTGCCTCTCTATTCTGGAATCAACCAATTCAAGAAGATTACGATTCATGTAAAAATTGATACATCTGCCAATCACTTTCTCTTCCCACAACTTCCCGTCTTTAAAAATCTTTTGAATACTAACACCTTTAGGGGTCCAAAAAACAAATAAACAATATTTTCTCTGAGCATTATGTAACTGACCATGAATCTGGAAGTAATAGTTATGTTTTATTTAGTTTCATCTTACCATTTATAAAAGTACACCATTTTTCCACGTTCGGCACATTTTGAGCAGTGTCTTAGACACGTAGCAATCCGCCTCTTTTGAACAAAAATAATTGGCACATTATGCACTATTCTCTGTAATTAACAACATAAAGTATGACCTTTTAGTTTTATGAAATAAAATATCAAAGCCAAACGACATCGCCAGTCGAAATCTGACTGTCCTTTCTCCATTTCCAGACCAGATGGTTTTTCATTTCGCACATCCATGTCTTTACTTGGTGATACGTGCGGAAGACATGGTACATATACCCTGTCTCATTTCTATAATTCCAATCCATTTCAAATTTCTAGCGTTTTCAAAGTTAGATTTAGATTAAACGTATTAGTTAAATACATATATAATTAATTAGTTAACAGCAAACCAAAGAACAACAATAATCTAATGGGAGTAGCACAATAAGGTATTGTTACCGACATAACAAAATGTAGCAGGAATTATAGAAACGAGACAGGGTATAGCAGCATCTTGCTGGCAGTAGCAGATTTGGAAAAAGCTGATAGCGCAAAGTGTCTAATGTTGTTGCCGTGTCACCACCAAAAAGATGAAGAAGTATACGTTCCCTTGCCTCAGCGATGGTTAAAACACTAGCATCAGGATCTCTGAAAATAGTTGCAAGTTCATGCAATGCTGGCTTGTTCTGGAACCGAGTGCGAAATTTGGTTTTTCCAAAACCGAACAGGTAAGACGTGATGTCACGCCTATTCAAGGCGTGAAGAACAAAAAGATTCTCAGAACAATATTTCAGAAGTATTATCTCTTCCAGGTTTTCAGAAATAAATGGGGAAATGTTGAAGCAAACCTGTCAAAAGAACTAACAAATCAATGTTCTCCCAGATGATTTTCGCAGAATCATATTCTGCAGCGATGAACATAGCGGATATTACAATAAGTACATCAGCGTCTTCTGTTGCCTGCTTCACAGCGAGATTGCCTTGTATGAACGTTTCCTTAACTATTTACCTATTAAATATCTTTGTAACTATCTGCCTACAACTTTTAATGAAGACTTTTTCCTCTGTAATGCATTGGTAAAAAGACATTATCGAAAAATTAAAAAACGTCCCTGAATTTTGATGGTTGTTGGTGCCCCACGGCGCCCGAAAAGAGGCGACGAGGTCGCAAACTTGGGTTTTTTTGCTAGGGCACCGACATACAAAACATATCCAAAAATTAGAAGACATAACCTTTTGCAAGCAAAGGCCCCTTTTTCAGCCTCTATTCCCTGGACTGGACTTCCAAATCAGGAAATATATCTGCAGTATCTTGAAGAGAGAAATTTAAAGGCTTTTCCACTATTCCGCTTAGGGATTCATCGTCATTTTTTCGACTTCCAAATCAGGAGATATATCTTCAAAACTACGCTCTTGTGCACATATTCGCTTGTGAATTCATTATAACTTGTTTCAACACCCAATTCAGGAGATATGCCTCCATTATCACACTCCTCCACATATTCACTTGTGGATTGATCAGTATTTGCTACTAAGTAATAGATATAAAATTGATAGCCTGATTGTAATACTACAGGCCATTCTTTGTTCATTATAAAGAAAGTAATAAACAGAATTGTAACCCTTCTTGGAAATAGGGCGATGGGCATAGTCAAATGATTGATTGATTGAGATTTAAATAATCAAAATATTCATTCATGTTATAGGAAGTTTTTAAATTGATGTTAAAGGGTTAAACAGTAATAGTTTCGAATATTTCCTTTTCATTTGCGATACTATTCTTTTGTATCGTCATTTACTTTATACATAAATCATCAAATATAATTTAGCTTAGTGCTGGAGATATGTTACATTTGGAGCATCTAAGAAAATTGCACTTTTTAAGTTGTTATTGAATATGTACAAAATATTGTCTTTTAGATCAATACAATACTTCAATTTCGAAGTGTTCTTGATCTTTATGCTTTTGATGTATGTTCTTATATACACTATATTTATTGGCATTTGCAGTGAACTTATAAGAATAACAGGGAACGCTTAGTATTTAATATAATTTTTTACTTTTTTAAAGAAACAACGAAATATTAGCAAAACGCGTAAAACTGAATTTAACTCAATGTTGTGGATTGTGGTTTATGATATCTTTACTAATCAAATTTTAAACTCATACAGTTATTTGAAAAAGTTTATTTAAAATCAATTTTACAGTTACTCATTGGTATATCAGCTAAAATGCGTTATCCGAATGATTCTAAGTTGAAATTGAATAATTTTTAATTCGGATAAATTTACTTGAGCGACAACAAACTATTATTAATAATATAAATTGTCCGAATAATATTTAAATATCTTCAGATAAACATATAATTGAATGATCCTATAATCGTCATTCGATTATGCCTATCACTATATTACCATTGCTTTTCTTTTTCCAAGAAACTTTAAAAATATTATAACTGAAACTTTCAAATCAAGGACTAGTGCAAAAGGGAAACCAGCACAATATTAGAATAAAACCGAAAGAGTTTTAAGTCCTCACAAATCTCTTAATTTACAACTGCTTTTGTTCAATTATATTTCAGTTCTACCTGCTCTTCTCGTATCCTTCGGCGTTTGCTGTTTAACTAATTATCTATTCTTAGGCGTTGCCGCAAAAATGGAAATATTTTTCTCACGCTACTAAATACAACCCTTAACGCGTGACAACCATCAGAAAGGAGAATAAAACAACAATGATTTATGTTCAGCTCCCACATCTTCGCAAAAAACAGCAAATACCGTTAAGAGATGAAAATAAAGGTACTTAAGTATATTTGTGTAGTTTCTTCTGGTATTGATTTACATATTAGATACTTTGTAATTCTGAAGTTTATTTTCATTAAAGAATTTATGAGCATCAAGTAATTAAACTTTAAATCGTTGAGATTCACAAAAAAAGAAAGTTGTATTACAATAATAATAATAAGCAACCTTGAAGTTTTTATACCAATAGGAAGTGTAACCAATGATTTAATCATTCAATTAATGGTCAGTTTTGCTTGATAGACTTTTTTTAATTTACATTTCCCGAAGCTTCCCATATTTTATAATCATGTATTTAGATTAGATTGAATCAGAGATCAGCGCATGCCTGTCTGAATTGGTTTGACTTTACATACTTATAACAATTTTTCCTTTTTTAGTAGTTGTCCCCTACCTATTATAAATTATCTTTGTGGAGATTCTCTAACAATTCTACTTTATTATTTGTAAATATCATTTACTCTCACCATTAATGAAGAAACTAAATTCTATAGGCTATCTTAACTGAAATTACTCTAGGAAAGAAACCTTTAGAAACTTAGGGTAAGACAATCTTAAGATTTTCATATACCTTTCATGTTGGCTAACCTACTTTGATTTTTACATTTTTACATTTTAAAGATCATTCTGTTTGTATATCCTCAAAAGAAGGTTTCCTTCCGCTACATAAATACGTCCCTGCTATTTAACTATGTCTGTCTCGGCCGTTTTTACATTCCTGGGACTCGAGACAATTTTTCTCTTGATTCGCCGAATTTCCTGAGACTCGAAACACTTTTATAAACTGAAAACTGGTTATTTCCGTCATCTTTATTTCATTTAACATGTTTCAAAGTTTTATCAGACTAAGACGCTTACAAATAAACCTGTTGGCCAGGTCCGTTTACGTACATGAAAAGATTCTGATGAACATTACATTCGAAAATCAATCATAACAGCGTTACAGTCATTTTAAGGTCATTCATCCCTATCGCCTGATTCCTCTACTAGTATGAAGCTGGCTTTCACACAATCTGGATATCATCGATCATCTTTTGTCATTTTGATAGGTATACGGTATCTTAGGAAGGGTATTGGTCTTATCAAGTTGGGATATGGATTGTTAGGTGTGGTAGTCCGGTCCGTAATGACCTTTAGACAATTAAAATTGACACCCACCGTAGCGCAATCCGTAATGACATATAGCTTTATTAAGACGACAAATGGAGGCTAAAGTCCGACCAGGAGCTACCAAATACGGCCTGTGCGAGGGCGTAGACCAAACCGTAGTGACATTTAGCTCTATTAACAAGTTAAGTGGAGACTGGAGTCCGGTATGAAGCCACTAAAGGTAGCTTGTGCGGGGGGCATAGTCTGAACTGTAGTGACGTTTTTTTAAACTAGGAGAGACTCAAAACTACTGGAATTCTTAGTTTAAACCAACTTTATTTATTGTTTTGTGATACAAACATCAGTCACCTTCAAAGTATCTCCCATTGGAGTGAATACACTTGTCCAACCTTTTATTACACTGTATAAAACACTTTCTAAACCAAACTCCTCTGACCTTTTTAAAACTTCTATGCAGAATGCTTGATTCACCGT
This sequence comes from Ignelater luminosus, assembly GCA_011009095.1. NCBI lineage: Eukaryota > Metazoa > Arthropoda > Insecta > Coleoptera > Elateridae > Ignelater > Ignelater luminosus. The sequence continues at coordinate 58,208 of VTPC01004101.1, forward strand.
CTAGTTGAGAAAAACAAACTCCACGTGCACGATTTCTCTCACACCAGAAAAACAGATGAGCATTGTTTTGTCGTTTGCTCTCACCTAACGAACCTTCTGTGAAAGAAGAGAATTCAGTGCCTTCCATTAACTAGAATGCTCCTTCGTTTCGGGATCGTATCCATAGCGCCAAGATTCATGGCCAATTATGACCTTGAAGAAAATATCCGGGTCAATTTTGAACCGTGACGTCAGCAAGCCGATACTGTTCTCATTTTTAAATCTTTGATCAAAATTTGCCGAATTGAGCACCACCTTAGCCCAGACAACTCAGCTAGCTCATCAATGGCCCGCCGTCAATCTTCGTGCACAAGTTTGCTAATTTTTCCTACATTTTCATTGGTTCGTGCTGTCGATGGACGAGGAAGTCAATCGACACTTCCCCTCTTTTGAAACGGGTAAACCACTAGCACACTTGAGTTTAGCTAAAGCATCATCTTTGTAAGCAGTCTTTAACATAACAACAATTTTGCTTCCCGAGCAGGAAGCAAAAAACTGCGTACAATCTCTCTCAGCGCTGTCGCTTGGCTTATTAACTGCAGAACAGGAGTCACCAAAGATGGTTTGTGCGAGGATGTAGTCCAACCTGTAATGACGATTGGCTCTATTAGGAGGATAAATGGAGGGCGACACCCGATTAGGAGCTATCAAAGGTGGTTCGGGCGAGGACGTGGGCCAAGCCATAATGACATTTAGCTCTATTAAGAAGGTTAATGAAGGCCGGAGCCCGACAAGGAGCCATCAAAGATGGTCTGTCTGAGGGCATAGTCTCAGCTGTTGTGATAGCTCTGTTAAGAAAGTTGATAAAAAAATACCCAATCGGTGGTTGCCGAAGACAGTCACGCGTATTTCTATTCTAAGAGGGTTTTTAGATCGGAGTGCCGTAAGCGCGACTAGGTGACACAGAAGGCGTCGACCCCGACCGGAACCGCAAAATGATAGAGAAAGGGTTCAGGGGTAGTGCAGTGGAGGTCCACGTCAGCAATGCAGATCTTATCAACAAGTCAGCTTGAAAATAAAAAAGATCTTTTGTGTTCTAGATTTCTAACTGCTATTTAACTAATTAATCTCACAGATTGACTTTGATTTTAGTCATAGTTTATTAGTGTTCATGAGTGTTACGTCCAAATTGCACTTACATCATCGCTGAAAGATGAAAACACTCGCGTTCGTCTTTAATCAAAAGCTTACAACTCTTACCTTGCAATTCTCCCATTTTTATATCCTTCAAATTAAAAATTCAGAAAAACGCTTAAGCCTCAAGCTGCTATTTCCGAGACTCCAGGCAACACATTCCTGCAAGTTTTACAGGAACTGTATCCCGAAAATTCTTGGCTCAGAGACCCTAGATGGAAGAAAGCCTTATATGTGCAAATCAACGCCTCGTTAAAATGAAAACCTTCCTGGACTGGAAGCATGAGGTTATTCATGGTCTTTAATATCAAAGAATTTCTGTTTGTATCATGGTTCTTAGTTTTCGGAGAAACAAAATTCATCATTGTCATTTACAAGTAATAACAAATCGTTTGGAGCTACTTCTTGCCTTCCTCTTTTGATTTATTAATTATAGTCGAAAAGGTTTAGTAATGTGATATCAAGACCGTGTGCCAAAATCTAATTATAGTAATAGAAATTCTCTTCTTTTTTTTCTAAGCAAAAGTGATTCAAACCGGCTTGCATCTAAGTACATAACGTTTGAGCACTAAGACAGCTAATTGCATTTCCAAACTTCTATACACCGTTCACAATGTTTATAGGTCGTAATAGGCCATGCTTTCATTTCGTTAGGTTGGAAGTGTTTTCTTTTTTTTGAAAATTACCGTACCTACGGCTGTATTTGGCGCTGTTGCATGATCAGAAATTTTGCATCAACGTTTGTTTTGTTAAAAAAGAGATCAAGTTTTTCTTATATTCCGCATCTATAAATATCAATTATAATAATTTATAATGCTAAAGATTATAAATAAAAACACGAAGCTGCAACTTTCAAACATTTTAGAAGAATTAATCCAAATTTAAAGTTGCAAGATATCTATAATTCGCTAGAAAACATTTTTGGGGCGAGTACATACATTTAACGTTTTGCTTGAATTTACGAAAGCTTATAATTTTGTTTTGTAGGTTAGGCGTTCTAAATTAGAAGTGATTGTGCGACAGAGACTAGACAAGTTGAAATTTTTGGTATCTTGGCAAACGACCCAAAAATAATTTGTTTTGAAATCATTTTTTCAGAAAAGATTTGCAACAACTAATAATTTGGCAATACAACTCTCAAAATCAATACTTTTCTTTGAATGATCTTTTGAATAAAGTAAAGGAAAATTCTGAATTTAAGGGAGGAAGGACAACTTTGTCTAAGATTTTGAAATCTATGGGTTACAAATATAAATCAACTAACGGTCGCAAAATTCTCTGTGAACAAAAACATGTTGTTGCATCAAAAATTACCTTTCTTAGAAAATATTTATGGTATCTAAATTCCAGTGAAAACATTCGATTCGTGTACCTAGATGAAACATAAATCTATCAAAATAGATTCGTGATTCGACGTTGGGTGCACGACTCGGATATTAAGAGTAACCCAGTTAAATTTGAAAATGAAGGAAAACGTTCCATTATTTTGCATGCGGGATATAGGGGCGGGTTTTTGGAAGGGTGCGATTTTCTTTTAGATTCTCAAAATAACAATCGGGATATCACGCGATTGGATAGTTAATCAGCTCATTCCTGCTTTGGACAAGCTTCAGGGAAAAAGTGTAATTGTTATGGACAATGCTGCTTACCATTCGGTGCAATTGGACAAACTTCCAACGTTTTCCTCCAACAAAAGCCAAATGCAGGAATGGTTGACTATTTTTCCAAAAAGCAATTATAGGATTTAATAAAACCTTTTCCATCGGATGATAAAAAGACGTACGTAATTGATGAACTGCTGAAAGAGAAAGTTTTTAGAATGCCTCCGTACCATTGTAAGTATAACCCTATTGAAGTGGCATGGGCGTATGGTAAGTCTTATTACAACAAGCACGTAAACTCTAAAACACCTTTTAAAAATCGTGTCCAGAATGCATGCCTTAAGTCTCTTTCAAAATGTTTTTCAGACATGTGACAAAATTCTTGTGATCACTGGGAAAAGCTTATTTCGGCTGACTGGAAAAAACATATGGGGAATCTTTCGTTTGAAAATAATTATTCCTCCTTCTATTATTTCGCTTGCAGAATCTGGTTCTGAATCTTTCTCGGATGATTCAGAAGTAGACTCATCTCACGAACTAATGCAAGTGAAATGAGGGCTTGCAACTGTTTGGCATCAAAAGTCTCGTGTAATATCACCACAATCATCTTGTGGAAAAAACTTTGTACAACAAATACGTTATCATCAGCGGTCTTTGTTACTTGCAATGGAACCCAGGAAAATGCTGTGCAGTTGTTGATATCCTTAGAGGAAGTTTCTACAGCAGGATGGAGGCGTGGTATCGCTACAGTTCTTAATCGTTTAACAAAGGAACGGTACTAGAGACACCCTACTGCGTAACATTCTAATCAGTGGACCACTTGCAAACCCGCAGCTTAATTAATTGTGGTTACATTTAATTCTTGAAAGTTGCCTATTTGGTAAAAACCGTATTTTATAATCATGATGCATATATATGTTACTGTTATTGTTGAAAAAATTTAAATAATACATTATAAGTAAAAATTCTTTAAAATTATTTTTATAGTAGTGAATGCCGTTTTAAAACTTTTAGAGGTCGGGTGGAAGGACGCGCTAAGAGTGGGTGGTGCAAAATGTAGGTAAATTCACTTGGTACACTCCAAATAACAATTTACTATTTTTACTAAAAGGGTCTCTGTACTACACATCTGGAGCAGGAGGCAAGATACGGATTGTAATAAACACGAAAGGCTATAATAATCAATTGTTTGAAATCGAAAATGTTTTAATATAGTCTAATACGAGTATTAACAAGAATAACATGATACTATATACAAAATATAAAGCATACCAGCATAATAATATAATAAAATATAAATATGAAGAATATAAAATATGTTAGAAGTAAATAATATGTTATGTAATATAACTTAAAGTAAATTTTTTTCAGAAATTACTATGTGCGTAATTAATACATTAATTGATATCAACAAAGCAATAAATTATGTATATAATAAGACAAGTGTAGCTATTTCTGACACTTTTTACAAAAACTGGCTAAAATAAAAAAAATAGATTTATTTCTTAAAAATGATTAGTTTTTACAATGTAATTATACGTAATATTGTGTGCTTTGAAAACAAAAATGAATATCAAAGAATAAAAATGTGTAATATGGACTTATTACGTTTGAATGTTAATTCTTTACGGAATGATGAATTGAAATATACCTGCAGCAAAAGCAGTTATTGAATATACATTTATATGAAAAAACCGATTGAATTACTTACTTCTTTCTTGGTCTCTCATACTCATAATAGAGAGCATTGTTACAAAGAACGAAATGAAACTGAATGGTTCACTACGTACATAGAAAAGACGATATACAATCACAAAACGGTCACTGTGTACTTACTTATTTTCTGCTTCTTAGATTTTGCTGCTATTGCTTCTAAAATATAATCAGGGTCTTTGATTCTCATGTTTCTGGTGTAGCGGGGATCTACAAGTTCTGGTAACATACACTCCAAGTAAAATCTTACAAGGTGGTGTTCCATTTTTTCATTCCAAAAGGCATCATCTTTTTTTATTTCTTCCAAACGTAAAAGTTTTTCGTCTGAAGAATATACAGACAAAATACATTTTTCTTTCTTAGTTATATAGAGTTGGCCCTGAATCTGATAAAACCAAGAACGCTTTCGGTTAACTGTCTTATCTTTATGCCAAAATTTTATTTTTCCGTTCTCTATCGCTAAGTCGATATCCATATTATGTGCAGAATATGGGCACTTAATTTCTATTAAAACACCGTCTTCTTCAATAATACCATCAGGAGATGATCCAAGTAACGGATACTTTTCATCCTCAAACACACCACATTTGCTAATATTTTTATTTAACTGCCCTTCAAGTTTCTTCAGCGCCAGTGGTTTATTTTTTTTCCATAGCATAAAGAGGGACATACGATCTCTCCTGAATATAATAATCTTTTCACCAAATTTACACAACTTGCTGTGGGTCTTCTCGTAAAGACACTATGAAAATTTGAAGATGTCAATAATTTCCTTTGTTCCTCCTACCAAAGACTACTGCCGCATTGTAAAATTGTATCGTTTTCAAACTTGGCTCTAGACTCTTCTGTTAACAACAAGTTATCTAAAAGTTTCTTTTTTCTGCTATTATATTCTTCTTCGTTCATGTCTGGTTTTTGAGAAAATACACCATAATCAGGGTTTTCGTTATGATGGCAACTCCTTTTATGTTTTTGCATAGCAGTCCATTTAAGTTTTCGTCGATACTCTAAAACCTTTTTTACCTTTTTACTTCTTCGTTTTTCAAATTCTGTTTTTAAGTGGGTATTTTCCAGAAAGAGTTTTGTGTAAAGTATAATGTGGCAAACTTTTAGAATTGAATGAAACCACAGAAGCCTAGCAGCGTGACTTATATGAGCCACCTTTAGAAAAATCTATGCGCTTACCACCAACAAACTTAGCTATAATTAAATGAAAGTGATCTACTACATTACTGTCAAGATTATAGATGAGACTACGAGCATGTTGGGATATACTCTTTACAGTTATAACTAACTTGGTGTAAAAAGCAGCACAAGATTTGATATCCTCTATATGGTTCTTCTCTTGCTGTTTTGGACAAAAGTATTCTTCGCAACTTTTATGTTCGCCAAATACATGATTAAAGCTATTATCAATGTCCTTTCTAAGTAAATTAATTTTCTCTACTACCGTTGTACTTCCCACTTGATTCCAGTGGTTAACTGAGTTGGTCACAGCTCTTCGTAGCTTTAAAATTCTTTCACTTAATAATCTTCTTAGTTTAATTGGGAATTTAGTATCTCTGGAGATATTTTGAAATTTATTGCGATAGTTCCTAAGAAGATGAATGCCGCATTCTATCTTTTCTACAACCGTATCATTATATGGTTTAGCTTCTAAAAGTTTCTTATAGTGCTGCTATCTCCATCGGCTACAAGTTTTGTGTATTCCAAATTATACATAGGAATACTTTGTTTAAAACCTTCTACAATTATGGACGATTCCATACTTGTACAAGTGTCAGAAAAGGTCTTGTAGCATGTATGTTCTTTGACAGCTTCACGCCTGCGTTGAGCAAATGCATAGGTAGAATAATATTTGTTTTTTATTCCTATGTACAAAATCTCCCCAAACCTAAGTCCGACTATTGAAGCAGTACCGAAAGAAGCATTGTAGTTGGTTTTGTAGCTGAGTTTAGACCAGCATCCATCAGCTACAACTGTAATGCATGGTATCCCATCTTTATCTACCATGTTATGCTCTTTTGCATAATCAGCTTCCCTCTTAGCAGCTTCTTTCATCTTTTCTTTATAGGTTTTTTCACTTATGCATAAAATGCTGAGAGTTGATAAAAAATCTTCTAAATTGTAAAATCCACCTCCAATGCTCATGATACCTTCTACTGCTGCAGTGTTTATATCATCGTTTTTATTTTGAATTTGCTCAGTCGTTGCTATGTTGAATTTTTCATTACACATGTTACATTTGAAGTATATGATAGAATACAGTCCACGTTGCGTTTCTGTCACGATCTCTAGGCTTTTTAACGTGCATCCGAAGGTATTTTCTCCATGTTCAAAAATTGTTTTGGGTGAATCAAAAAAGCATTTTAAATTAATAATACGATTACCAATAATTTTTTTAGTTTTCAATTTCTTCTCACTTTCTCGGGGAGTTGCATTTATTTATATCTTCATTTTCAATATAATAATCGTCGCCCTCAGAATAATTTGACTGATTATTAAATGTTGGATCGGTGAAGTTTTCACTATTAGATATTTTCCTACTCATATCTGCAACTAATTCGGAACTGTTCACTAATTTCTTTGATGATACATAGGGAAGGTCAGCTTTTCTACATTTAAATACATACAAAACGAATAGGATTCATAAATAAATTAGCACAATTTAAATTTGCAATTACCTGTTATATTCTCTTAAATTGCCAGATTTTTTCGATTTTTGCTTATGTACAGTCTCTTTTTATTTCCTCTTTGAGAACTCATTGCTCACGATCAAAATATAAATTACACTATGTAGTTAGTTATTTTACACAAATTCTACACACTTCTCACAAACTTTGGAAAGATGAACTGCACACTCGTCCGTAAAGTTTACGAAATGATTTTCGTTTCGAAAATCGTGCTAGGCAATAAGGCAAAGGAAGCGTAAATGTTTACCGATTATTATTCAAACACAAACGTAATCTAAATATAAAGAAATAGAAAGTGTAATAAAAGAAGGCAGTTAGGGTACCACAGATAAATTTATGGCCCTTTTCCTTTTGATTGTTGGTTGCCGCTGCAGCTAAATATTTTAAACAGATGTTTTGGCATTTACGTGAGATTATGCTATTATTTACTAAAAACGACGAAGATAGCGAATTCTGTCAAGATATTGAATTCGGCAATAGATGAAATTTTGAAAACTAACATTAACATAAATAGAATTTTTGAATCATAAGAGCCCGTATTCACATTCATAAACAATTTTATGTTTTTGTTGCCTTAAATGGATATTATTCTAACTATGCAGAGTTCAACAAACCAGATGTTAGTCCTAATTTAAAATTTACCTTACTTGCCTTCAAAATGCTTTTCTAAGAAAGATGCATTTAAATTGACATGCTACTTTTTCGTTTGAATGTACAGATTGCTAGTGTCAATACCTTGCCGTTGATAGCAGCACATAACAGAGTCAGTTTTTATATAGAACTTCGCTTGCAATGTTTTCATTCTACCCTTAAAATTAATTGAAATTATGTAAATATTCGTCTCAAACTTTTCATAGTTGTTAGTAAGACTGTGTTCTATGTTACTCTAGTATTAATTTTTTGAAATTATTTTTGATTCATTGATAAATGGAGCACAAAGTCAGCTAACATTGGACGATCATATCTAGCTTTTAATAGAAATAATTAAAAAGTTAACACTAGAACAACATAGAACATAGTTTTCCTAATAATGTCTTAAAATTTGAGTTTAATATTTGCATTATTGCAACTAATTTTAAGGTAGATTCCACAGCATGTTTCGGGTGTTTTTCAGTTACGGCCGGATTCGTCTTAAAGCAATACAAAGCAAGAAACCTTCAATTCTGACGAGTCCCCATACTCGTAACAACTCAAAAAATATTTAAATTTCCAGCATCTGAAAGTAGTCATAATTACACATAATTTTCTTATACAGGGTGTTTGGTTCACCACCGAATATCCAAAAAGGGATGGTAGAAGACATGATTTGGAACTTATTTAACCTAATATACTGTTATACAAAGTGTCACGGTTTTTGAGATATTGTCATTTTTCATAATTTCACCCAATTGGACGTATTTCCCCATTTAAATGTGAACACCGCACTATTGGACTCTTTTAATTTGAAAGTAACGATAATTTTATAATCTCTCATGGATACTCTATCAATTTTAGTCATTTCCATCCACTCCTACAAGTGATTGTATGGCAAATAATTTTCCAAGTAATTCAAATTCAAGCTGTTGCCAAATATCCACAGATACATCGTTAATTCTTCGGCAAACTGTATCGTCTGAGAGAGGCATCTTCTTAAGTTGTTTAGCATAGCTTTCACCAAGCATTGTTTCTGTGTCTTTAGTAGCTGGTAGAATAAATATAAATTAGAATTATTTATTAAAAGATTTCTTACATTTTATTAAAATAATCATTTATTGTACATTGTTTTATGTTTTTAAATTAATTTTTTAAAATCCGGTTTTCTACATGTGATATTAAAGAATTGGTGTTCTTTAGGGCAATAAAATGATTTTATCCAACAAAATATTTTTCCAGGTCTTTTAATAATGTGTACGTCTCATTTATACGTTTTTTATTTTTGAACTATTTTCATTTTTATATCGTGATTGTGTTATTAAAATATGCTTTTTACTAGTAAAAATACACATTAAAGCGCTTACCTTTGGTTGTAATAAATTTTCTTTTCTGTTGTGAATTGCCGACTTCTCCATACAATTTAATTATTTCTTGTTAGTTTCTAAATATGTTTGCAGCTTGTGTCATGTCTAGTTTAAACTTTGCTGCTATATTGCGCTCACTTGAAAGATTCTTTTTTTGGCAAAATCTATAATTTCTATTTTTTCGCGTAGAGTTAATTTGTTTATTTTACTACCGGACGTATTGAACGCATAAAAGAACAACTTCAATTGAACTGAAACTAAAAATTGTGAAGATGTTTAACGTATTATGTATTTTGAATTCCTTAAAAGCCCCCAGTCATAAATTTATGTCACTAAAATTTATGAATAACAAATTTTTAAAAGATTAGGAGAAAGCAATAGACCTTCTTTAGGTACTTTCTTTTGTAATTCGAAAATACTGTAGAGGGATTGAGAGGTAAGGTAAAATTGACAAGCTCTCGTCAGCATCTAATACAAATGGAAAATCCCACATCTGGCAGTCAGTAACTGTCCGCTTGAGAGAGGTAAATTTCCTATAGAACCATTTAATTTTATTATACATTTAGTGTCCGCATCCGTCTATGAGAGGTGTCCGCGTAATAGAGGTATAGTTCTATGTAAAATACATATAATGCATCTTGGGGAATTATATACTGTCCGCCTAAGCGGGGTGTCCTCCTAAAGGAGGTGTCCGCGATGAGAGGTTTTACTGCATAAAGCCCAATAAAGTTCTTTCATTTGCTCTAAGAACTTGTGGAAAGTTGAATTTTGAGTTTCTCTGCAAAGAATTCATGGGGCTTACCGATATATACTTTGTGTAGGGATTTTAAATACCGCTTCTGCTGGTTATCAGAAATAAAATTTAAAATTAATATTAGCAATGTTCTTCTGAGCAGAATCAAACGACTTTTTGGCGTTGTGATTAGGTTGATAAGTAACTTTTATTGCCAATTTTTTAGTGGCACCTCCAATTCCATGGCAAAACACCTTTCCACGTGATGTCGCAAAAAAGGATTAAGTATTTTTGTATGATGATATTGGGATGTCCCGTCTCGATTACAGAATGTTTAACCATCAGGGTGTTTTTGCTAATTGAATAAAGGAAAAGATATCTTTCAAAATAACGTCGCAAAATTGTGCAAATCTTTAGGTTCTTGGAGTCTAGTTATTAAATTATAAAACACCTCAAGTTCGCGTTAATGATAATAATTTATAATAAACAGTAAGCCAGCAATAGTGAATAGTATTAAACTAATTCCTAAATAAGATCAATAATTATCCATGATAAGAATAGAACAAGTTAATGATATTAAGGAATGAATTAAGATAAAAATAATTATATTTCGACGTTGTTCAGTTGCCTGCTCTTGGGCAACAAAACTTCTTTTCGCTACATTCTCTTTCTCTTTTTCAATAGCGCAACGCCGCCAATGGCCTTTACGAGCCAAATAAAGACGAAAAATAATAACGAGAAAAGAAGATTAACTCTACTTCACTCACAAAAAGTGGATATAGCAAAAAGTCGCCCGAAAGCGGATATAATTTCTAAAAAGAATACACATCCAGAAAATGTGGACGTCTGATAACCTTACCAGTACAAACAGTTACAATAGAGGAAATGACTGATTTTTGTAAAAGGGAGAACACTCGACACGTAGAAAACGCAAAACGATTAAGTCCAAGAAGTAACGGACAAAATGAATGATTTAATGTAACAATCTTTAGTTCCCTAACGACTCTTTTGGCAATGACTATTATTAGGCGTCAGCTTAGTAAGCTAAAACATGCTGAATGTGCATAACCTATTTGATACTGTTCAAATAGTATCCCATATAAAATATTAAATAATAAAATAATAATTATTATAATAATAATGGGTCCACATTACGTATGCGCATAAATTGTCAATCCAGCTTTAGTGGTAGTATCATATTGTAACGAGTTGTCCCTCGAACATCCTAGAGAGGTGTCGAACAGTCTCGGCGTTGCTGGTCGAGTGTGCCGGGGAGATCTCGCACTGTCCAGAGTTTCCGACCGTCGAGTGTGCGAGAAAAGGCGCAAGCCTTCTAGACTCATCGAGAGGAACGAGGAAACGAATATAAGCGGTAGCATAAATAGAGCCAGGGAGTTTTGCAGTAAATAACCGCGTGTAGTTACAAACGAAATAAATATAATCAGTGATAAATAAATTATTCTGTACATAAATAAATAAATAATTAGTGGAAATTAATAGTGGAAATAAACTGTAATAAACTAAGCAAAAATAAATATTAAAAATAAATAGACGTTTTTGTTGAAACGTAACAATATCACAAACGTATGAGAAAAGGTTTTTAACAAGTATGACTTTTTGTACGCAGTAGTAGCCGTTAGGCTATAACCCTTTACTTACGTGACACTATATATTATTTTGACGAGGTATTTTGTATTTATATTTCAAATACATAATATGTGCAAAAAATTTTGTCCAGTTCTTACTATTACGGTCTAGAACTATCCAATCTCACACACAGTATCAATACTCAACGAAATTATTACATATCTGAAAGACAGGTATCAAAGCATTTTAATAGTTAGGGATATATGCAACTGGTTTCTTGATTTTCATTGAACTGAAGTAGAATAAAAAGGTATGATAAAAGTGACAATAACTTCTGAAATATAAAAAGTCGATAATATGAAAATTAAAGAATCGTGCTACAATAAATACCGCAAACATCAATTGTGCATCAAGTGTGGACAGTCCGCATGCCGTATAAAGCATTTTTCGATCGTTGATATTTCGAGAAAATGCCGACAGCTAAAAATTTATTAGCCTTTTCTTTCCATTGGTGTACACAATTACATTTTCTTACCTTACTGCGTAGTTCCTCGTCTTGAATATTGATAATAAGTCGCCGAACTTCTACTCCAATTATCTTAGACTAAAATTTCAGTTTGTATTACTGCAGGCTGGTTTCAACTTTTCTTTTCTAACGCATTTACCTTTTTTATGGCGTAATGGCAAAGAGCTAAACAGAAATCTTGTTGAAATTCGGTTATTGCGCCCCAAATAGCCCAGATCCAAAATGTTACGGTCACCCCGTTGTTCTACAAGCACAACTATAGGTCGTGTCACTTGGTAGACGTATCCAGGCATTAATTATTGCATTACTATTGCTTGTATTGTGTGAATTTACATGATACTTACAGCCACTTCTACGCTTGTTAGCAAAGCTGCTGTGATTTCTTTGACAAAATGAAGACCAGCAAGTAAAAGTAGTTGAAATGAATAAATAGCATTTAGAGAATCAGCAACATCAATAATAGCATTGTAAATTTCTCTTAAAACTTTTATTTTCTTAAGTACATCCAAACCTTCTTCTTTATTTATCACATCTCTTTCCAAAGCTGCAATAAAATGTAACCAAAACGAAATTTCAAAGCAATTAATTAAACTCACCTGTTAGTCTGGACAGAAAGCCGTTGCCTTTTAATCTGTTATTTGTTTCGACAACTATTTCGTGCAGTATTTGATAAACGAGTTGAAGTGGTTGATATACTAAAAATATCAGCGTGCAGTACTGATACGATGTTATCCAAACAATAAAGTTAGTAAACAAGTAGGTAAAGTAAACGATGATAGGTAATATGATCTTTTTTGAAACAATTTCAACGTAACATTGAAGCACGGTTACAACAATAAAACACGATAAGATGAAGAAAAAGAGAAAATGCACCAATCGTACATCTTTGTAGTTTATTTTGTATCCTATATCTTCGAACTTTAAAGTTGTAACCATAATTTTGTCCCGAATTAGTTTGAGATAAGTGACTGACAATAAATTGAAAACGTATGTAACAAACACATAAAAAATTCCAAAGGACATATCTAAGAAAAATATGTTGGTTGCAGTATTACTGAAATAACTTCTAAATTCTCCAAAATCGGCATTAAGTACACTGTATACAACTAAGATGGCATAAACGAATAGATATAACAAAGGGATTATTTTAAAAGCCGGTAAGATAACGAAATCTCGTTTTTCGTTCCTTTTGCAGGAGTAAATTGGACACGTGCCAAATATGAATGTAAACGTAAACATTAGCGTTACGGCTTCGTATATATCATTTATTTGTAGTTTGATACTGTTTATACTTAGAATCACCCATCGCGATGAAGTTGATTTGGTTTCAGAAATGTCATTAATGGTATTTAACGGTCTTGACGACATAGATTCGTTTTTGTCTACTAGAAAAACTTATGCTAAATCGATAGGTACTCATTGTATTCAAGTTTATAACAATGATTGCTTTTATTGAGGGAATACATAGCAATTTATTTTATAGCTAATTTAATATTTAACCATAGACATTGAACAATTACCTCTTCCGCAATATTTACAGAGCCACTGCTGTTGATATTTTGATCTTCTGTTCTAAAATATTTATGTATACATTAGTATAATAAAATGTGTATGTAATTAGTAATTATTATTATCATTAGATATATTATTTAATCTTGTTTAGTTAATTCATCATCATCATCATCTAACTGCCATTAAAGACATTGTAGGATTCTAATTTCCGATGTTATAGGTATTATAATACAAATTACTAATGTTATATATTATCCATGTTATACGTTTTTAATTTATAATTTTAATATATTATTACTTACTCGAACAATCAGGAGCATTATGAAAACTATGAGGAAATGAGTAAACTAGTAAAGGAGGCAGTAAGAGAACCGAAGAGAATATCATGAATAAAATTTGGACCAAACATTTTATAGAGAACCAAAAACTATTTTACAGAACTGTAAAGTAGGTAATTACAAAAGAAAAAACGGTACGGATTGAAGAACGTAAAGAATAAGAAAGGAAATATACTAACAGGAGAAAATGAAATTTTAGAGAGACAATAAATACTTTGAGGAATTAACAGATGCAACAATAATTAGAAGCGAACCACAGGAGGACAGACAAGTGAGGATGATAGAAGAAAGAGAAAATACCGAAATTACCCGAGAAGAAATATATGAAACCGTTAGTAAAGTGACAACAGAAAAAGCCGCGGGGATAGCCCCAGATATGATTAAATATATAGAAGAACAAGGAAAAGAGACACTAAAAAACCTATTCCGCAACGTCATGAGACAAAAGAAAGTACCGCAAGAATGGAATACCGGAATTATTCTACCGATAGACAAAAGAAGGCGACCAAATCAGCTGTGCCAACTATAGAGGCATCACACTGACGAGCGTTATGGGAAAAGTATTAGCTAGAATAATAGAGAATAAAATTAAAAACGCAAAAAGAGCCCCCATACGGTTTCAGAAAAGCAAGAAAAACACGGACCGAATATTTACCTCAACACAAGAAGTAGAAAAAAACATAAATAAAATACAGACTTACTCTGCAGTTTTATTGACTTAGAAAAAGCCTTCGACAGAATAAAACGCAGAGATGTTTGGCAGGGTTTAAGAAGAAAAGAAGTAAGTAAGGAACTGACTGAAATAATCAATGTATGAAGACATCTAAAATATTATTAGAACCCAAACCTCAGAGTCGCGGGAGTTTATAAACAAAGAGGGACTAAAACAAGGATGTATATTGAGCCTAATACTGTTCGCAGAAAAGAATAAAAACTCTGTAGATAGAAAACTGAAAAATGCAGGGAATAAATGTATCAGAAATGTTTGCTAATGATATGGTGTTATTGGTAGAGTCGGAACAAATCCTGAAACACAACTTGAATATCCTCAATGAAGAAATGATAAATAAAAATATGAAAATAAATATCAACAAAACGAAATCCATGATAACAGCAGCTAAAAATAAAATGCACAACAACACAATAGAAAACATCAGAATAGAGTAAGTGAACCAATTTAAATACCTAGAAACAATTATCAAAAATAGCGGAAAGCTAAACAACGAAGTAAGCGAAAGAACGAGTATGGCGAGAAGAATACTAAATAGCTTAAGGACAACCTTTTTCGGAAAGAAGAGATCCCGAAAGGTATTAAAGTAGAAGTTGTAAAAAAAAGTGGTAATACCTACACTTATATATTTACGGAAATAAGGTTGGAGGCAAAACTAGAAGAGATAGAATTAGAAACGAAGATTTAGAAAAAAGCTTAAAATAGAACCGGTAGAGCTAAAGATAGAGAGAAGAAGATTAGGATGACTAGGTCATCTTCACAGAATAGAGGAGGATCGACTCCCAAGACAAGTGTATGAAGCGAAACCTACAGCCAAAAATAAAAAAGGAAGACCGAGAAGCAGATGGAAGACCGAAGTGAGAAAAGCGGCAGCAGAAAGAAGCATAGAGTGGGAAATAGTCCACAACTTGGCCCTAAACAGGAAAAATTGGAAAATAAAAATAAACTCAACTTCGCAATCCTACACTTAACGGTAAATGGACAGAAGACTAAATAATATGTAGATTATTATGGATGGTGCAGAACAACGGTTTCAAACTGTTGGACGCGCCCCCAGGGGAAGGCGCCTCGCAGTGGTTGGAAACCCGAAAGAACGGCCAGAACTCTAGAAAATGAATCTACGCAGAATGCAATTTAAATATAAGTACAGTTACAATTAAATACTCAAAAATTAATATTTGTAATTAATTTATGCATATTAGACTGCACTGTGTTATAAATAATACTTGAAAGATAGTGCTATTACAGCATATATATGAAGCCAAATTTTAACCATTGCTTTGAGGTGTGTATTTTGCTAAATTCAAAAAGCATCGACATTGTCTATTCTACTTACGAAATAATCTTTCAAACACGATGCAATATCAAAGTATTGCAATTTTGTAATATGATTTCAATGCAAAATTCAATGTTCATAGTTAGCTGAACAATGCTGGAGTTGTTTTTATTTATTTTGAAAGGATATTATGCATTAAGCGCGTTTTTTGGGCCACGAAACTAGACAACACATATAGCACGCCATGCACCTACGTTTTCAGGAAAAAAAACAAATCAAGTATTCGCTAGTGCCTTTGTTAGGCAACCCACATTGCACATCACAGTCTACTGCGTATTTGTAAATAAATAAAATTGAAATCAAGTATTTATGCAAACATTAAGCAGGCAACACACATTACAAGACGCAGCCGTCTACGCATGGGCAAAAAATTAAAAAAAATCAAGTTTTTATGCGAGCATTGATTAGATAACACACATCCGTGAGTTAACACACTTCATTTTTAAAGGATGACACATCAATCTATATCTTTACAGGTCATTAAGTTATTAGTTATGATCGACATCAAACAACAATAACCTTGTCAGGAAAAAGCATAGTTCCGCCAGATGCCAAGAGGGACCTTGAAAAAAGTTCATAAAACTATTCAGGTGTGTAAGTCATTTTAATGTGCCTATTACTGTGCATAGTGTTTCTGAAATTAAATCATGACCAAACGCTCGTTTCAATGATCTATGTACAGCGTTGGACAGATTAAATTGAACAGCGCCTGATAGGTAGGTAACCGGGTTTATTTGACGTGTTTGTCGGGTTGCCTAGATTTATCAGGACCGCAATAAGTTATATTCTTAATTTGGAATTTTTTTTTAATTAAATGAGGCATTTTAATAAAGCGACGGTATTACGTGATCAATAATAAACAGATAATTCAAACCTAACTAAATGATGGCGAAATTTATGAGTGTAAAAGAATAGGTTGTGGAATTAGAAATAAGTTGTGCCAGTTTTATGTTTTAGTTAAAAACATATTATAATAAAGTGAAGTATCAAAAATACGCATAGAATTTTTTAACGTATATATATACATTAAAAAAATTTATTTTTAATTCCACAACCTATTCTTCTACACTCATAGATTTCGCCATCATTTAGTTAGGTTTGAATTATCTGTTTATTATTGATCACGTAATACCGTCGCTTTATTAAAATGCCTCCTTTAATTAAAAAAAAATACCAAATTAAGAATATAACTTATTGCGGTCCTGATAAAACTAGGCAACCCGACAAACACGTCAAATAAACCCGGTTACCTACCTATCAGGCGCTGTTCAATTTAATCTCTCCAACGCTGTACATATAGTCCAGTCAATGAATGAAAAGAGGGAGAATTTTTCTCTTGAGGAATGTGTTGGGAGTAGTTGGGAGGTAAAGATACTAAAAGTCCCCGCCCCTTGCCCTGCCTTCTTAGGGGGGGACGGGGGTGGAAAGGTCCCTGTTTTCGGTTTCTTGCTTACAACTCGGAAACGTGCGTCGCACGGTAAAACGTGTTCCTTACACAATAAAAGATAATTAAATTTCCTACAAGACTGTTTATATTCATTTTCTTTCTATGTGTTGTAGTTTCCGAGATATTCGCCAGTGAAGATAGATAATTTTCGAAAAACTATTTTTGCCTCACATTTTTCGTCAAACTTGTCCTTCTAACTCCTCAGCCTTATGTTTTACAAAAAACACAGAAAGTTATGGAGCATTCAGTCCTCTTTACATATATGTAATAGTTACTACTTTATCTTTTATAGGTCAGAGGTTACAGCAATTTGAAGTTTTTGGATACATTTGGTGATTTCTCAGGAAGTCAATGAATTCCCAAAAGGGGGTTGTAGAGGAATTCTTCTCTTAAGGAATATGTTGCGGGTAGTAAGAAGGCAAAGATACTAAAAGTCCCCGCCTCTAGCTCTGTCGTTTTAGGGGGGGGGAGGTGGAAAGGTCTCTTTTGTTGGTTTTTCGCTTATAACTCGAAAATGGTGCGTCGTACGTCATTGACTGGACCATATGTACATAGATCTTTGAAACAAGCGTTTGATTATGATTTAATTTTAGGAACACTATGCACACTAATAAGCACATTAAAATGACTTACACACCTGAACAGTTTTATGAACTTTCTTCATGTTCTCTCTTGGCATCTCTGGCGGAACTATACTTTTTCCTAACTGACGTTGTTGTTGTTTGATGTCGATTATAACCAAAAAACTTAATCACCTGTAAAGATATAGTGTGATGTGTCATCATTTAAAAATTAAGTCTTTTTTTAAAGTTCGTGGTCTTGAGGCTTCTTGATGTAAACATACGTGGAGTCAAATACAACCAGAACGCTTGTTGGCGCTTGACCGAAAACTTCGTTGAATACCGGAACAGTATGATTCTTGTATTTTTGTTTTATGTTGGCAACCAAGATTGTTTGGTACGAATTGTGAAAGAAGATCCATTACTGCAGACTCTATTGAACAACTAACTAGCGATTGCTCCATTCTAAAAAGACCTCCCACAACGTCCTGAGTAACATTTTTTTCAACACCATCAGCAACACAAACAGCGCTTCTTTTTGAGATCTGTTTTTCGAACTTTTCGAGTGGCCTTTGAATAAAGTCTCGAACAAATTGTTGTATAAAGATGTTAGCGTAAAATGATACCTTGTCGTAACAGATAGTCATGTGAGATCTTTTTCCCTTTTCCGTATACCATTGGTATCTACTTCACCGCTTTTATTTCTGTACTTAAGAAAATTAGTCCAAAAAGAAGGTTGTCCAAGCTTTCTTATGCGATCTTTTGGTCTGATTCGCCACTTGTCGTCTGATGAGTTATTTACAGCTTTTCCCCTTTTGATAACATCCAAAAGGTCTTGAGTAAACAAACCATTTCGTAAGCGAGATGAACAGCAACGATTCTTTTTGCATACTGTCTCATTTTCATTATCCTCATTTTCACTTTATTATTATTCATTTAGTTATTATTATTTCAATAACTTTTTGTTTTACTTTCATATTTCTTTATTACTTTTTTTATGTTGGTGTAGTCATGGACGAAAAGGAAAGAAAAAAGTTAGGACGAATTTTGAATGTAGGGATTGTATAACAATATAAATGCGGTTCAGTTTGGTAAGAATTCTTAATTTTTACAGATCGCTGTATTATTAAAAATGTTTTTTTTTCTTTTTATCCGTGGCTACACTTCACTAATTTATTTAAATTGTTTATTTCTGTCGGTTTCCTGGTTAAATAGACTGGTCTATGGCTAAATTTTGCCGGGAGACCTCTCAAATTGTAAACCTATTTTTATTTTATTTTCTAACTGATTCTAATTTTTGTCTGTGTATTATTATTATATCCAAATTGTACATATAACTTTATTGATGATATATACTAATTTATATTTCAATATTTCGTTAGATACAATAATTAGTTGATAGGTATAAAGTTAATTAAGTTATAGAGTTATTTTGTGCTAATAAAAATGTAAATATTTTTTTATTAATTAAAAGTTTGTTACTGTGTTGCACTTACCTTTTCTTTCATTAACTTACTTTATAATATGTGACGTTACAATCATTAGTATCAGCAATAAAGCTTATCTAATTGGTAGATTAATGCAAAAACAACATTATTTTCTTTGTAATTTTTTGTTTTTTATGCTGCTAGCATTTTTCCTAAAACTGATAAAGTTTGGAGTTCTACGATGTTATTTTTCCATGTACTTCTTGAAGGTATTTCTTGAAACAGTTTCTCCAGCTCAAGCTACATAAGTGCGTCTCGTCTGAAAATGGGAATAACTTTTTACCCACTACTGACCAATTACATATGGGATAGCACTTGCGTCTTACAATCCCATGTACTAGAATGTATCCCAAACAAGTCTAAAATCGCATAATAACTTTCGACTTGTTCGGAGTAAATACTGCTA
>VTPC01004101.1:83046-105715 GCA_011009095.1 Ignelater luminosus
ATACTTGATGTCTTTTTTATTTTTTTTTTATATGCGTAGACGGCTGCGTTTTGTAATATGTGTTGTCTAATTATTTTTTGCATAAATACTTGATTTCAGTTTTATTTATTTACAAATACGTAGTAGACTGTGATGTGCAATGTGGGTTGCCTAACAAAGGCGCTAGCGAATACTTGATTTGGTTTTTTTTTTCTGAAAACGTAGGTGCCATGGCGTGCTATGTGTATTGCCTAGTTTCGTGGCCCAGAAAACGCGCTTAATGCATAATGTCTTTTGAAAATGTTATTCCCCGTGATCCTTTATGAATTTATGTTGTAATAAGAGAAAAAAGTTTATATCTGTTAAGAAGGTATAAAAGGAGCAGAATACATTTAATTTCATCTATTGTTCAAATATTGTGTATACAGTAGGTCCAAAAGGGCGCGTTAACTCTGGGGATCTCGGAAACTGTAAAAGATAGAAAGTCAATTAAATGAAAGGAATTGTTGTTAAGGTCAACTAAGATTCACTTCAAAAGTTTTAAAAAACGTATTCGTTTAAGCGCCCCACAGGAAAAATCAAATTTCTTCATTTTCTTCATTTCCTTATAATTTTTTTATTTGAACAGATAGGTCAATAATTCTTTGACATCTTTTAGGTACTTTTTTATGTAGATTAATAACAAACTATCAGATTTTCTATTATACTTTTTAAAATTGGCGATCTAACCTCAAATTATTTTTTTAATGCAAGTTTTAGTAATCAATGACATTAATAGAAAGCGCTGTTAATTTCCTTTCCAGCAATACCAGGTTTGATATACTTATCTTTTAAAACTAAGAAGTTACAACAAAAAATTATGTTTTTATTTTAAAGCTCGGTACAAGTCAAAAACAACTGAATATCTACTTTAAAACAATTGATAGCATCTCACACTTTTAAGAACTAGACTATGCAACTTATTACAGAACTTTTACAGCCGACTGAACTGCTTTTGGCTTCTTCGGGATTTATTCTCCCTGGCCAACCCACTGGTTTGACTGTCCTTTGCTTTCGTCCATAATCACAAATCCTCCAATAAAATCAACTGGGCCTCTTAATGCTCAAATATGCTAAAAACGAGGCAAAACATACTGGCTTTCAAAATTGGAAGTGACAACGTAAAAATGCAAGTGACAACGAATATTGAGTATCTATTTCGAAAGCTACTTGATACACTTTTTCTCTAAAGTGCACCGTTTTCAAGATACAGAGTATCGAATTTTCTTGTTTTTAACTAAGTTTTGACACCCTGTATTTCGGAAACGGTTCATTTTTGAACAGATGTTTATCTAAACTCTTTTACTTATTTATTTTGATGAGGACTACACGCCTTTAGAGTTCTCGATACTGTTTATTAACGCATGTATAGCTGTTTGCAAAGAAAGTTGTACCTTGTGTGTAAGTAACCCTATGAGCAAGAATTTTACATTATAGAATAGTGGTTACCAGCTTCATTACTACCCAGTGATTGCACCTACTTTTGTTTTGATTATAAACGAACACTTATAGTCACGTCAGATAAAAATAGTATTACAGTAGTTTTCACATGATGATAATTCAGATACCGATTGTGTTATTTAAAGTAAAATCTGTCATATTTTGTGCACAAATTAAAGAATTTTTTTTAAACGTCCACATTAATAGCACCATTGGCGGTATGTAGAATCCAGCTACCTAGAACAAAAAAATCAAAATAAAAAAGGACAACGTATCTCTCGACATGTGAAACAAGCTTATTGTAACGCGCCATCCATCGAATATACCAGAGAAGTCTCGAACTCTTCAGCCGTTCAGATCGTCGAATGTGCGAGAAAAGGCGCAAACCTTCCAGGCTCATCAAGAAAAACAAGAAAACAATATATAAACGCAGGCGGGAATAGAGCCAGCAGTTACGCAGTGAATACGCTTGCAGTTACCAATGAAATAAATATGAAATTAGTAATATAAATAAATTATTCTGTACATATAGAAATAAATAAATTTAGTAAAAATAAAAATTAAAAATAAATAGACGTTTTATTAAAACGTTACACTATAATTATTTATTTTACGCAAGCGCTTGATCACACTTTTATAATTGTTTTTATTAAATATCTTCTATAAAGTTTTTATTGTGATAAATGAGAAGAGATACGAAACGGTTATCAGTTTCAAATAAAAAGAAGATATAAAGAAAAATAAAAACAAGATCGTCTTTTTCAAACAACTTGAAAGAACGACTACAAATTTCATTTTTGAGAAACATGATCAGGTCAACAGTTGTTTTCATAAAGAACCTGATAATGTTGATGTTGATAAAGTTGCGTGGAAAATACTATTTTTTTTTAATATGAGATCAGAAGCCTGGAAAATTAAGACCATATTGCACAAACCTATGGCTTTAATAGTAATCAAGCTACCTCAAGAATATTAAAAGAAAAGTTGAACTTAAAATGTCGTTTAGCGTAAAGAGCATGGTGCTTACCCAAAATAAACGTCCTCTTTCCATAGAAAATATACCGACTGCCGTAATGCGCACGTGGTTATGATGAAGTTGTTCTGAAAACTGCATCAACTGAAAAAATACAAACTGAAATTATAACAACATTGGAACTCTTAATGCAAAATCTTTATTGTATTCTACGCTAAATATTACCTCTTTAATAAGCAAGTTGTCACGGGTTTTCAAAATTGCCTTATGAACCAGACGTTTTGTTGCATGTGCCTACAAATGAAAATTAAAATTTTTAAATACTTTTTTTCCAAAAACTAATACCTCATTGCCTGTTACTTCAGCTACGTAACTTACATAAAACATTTCGAAATTTTTTATAGCGTTACTTAAACATGCACATACAGTAAATAACACCGAAGCTCCTTCTCTCTGAAACAATTGTATAGAAATGAAGACCAGGTTTCTGTTTTCCTTTCATTAACTAAAGTTCTTTAAAAATCGAAGCATTATAGCGTTATCTGGAATAAGGAAGAAGGAAAACGACAAATTCGGTTGCCATGGTACTTAGAGAATATTTAAATTTGATGATAAGAACAGAAACCGATCCGAATTGTTTAGGGCTTTAATCTTTACCATATACAGATTAAGTCCAATAAGTATATTTGCAATAGCTAATACTAAGATGTCTATTTATACAAGGTGTTCGCCAATTGGTAGAGCAACTTCATGTAGCTACATTCCCCATGTAAAAACGAAACGAAAATGTTAATCAAAGAAAGTTTCTGGGTGCTCAATTGCTCTTCAAAAGAGCAATTTGAGAATTTTAAATCTGGCAACATAGGACGAACATACACACAATAATTATAAAACTCCAGTAACCAAACAAGCCTCACTTGATTTATTTAAGGTTTAAAACAAATTAATAAACTTTTAAATCCTAAATTTACTGTATTGATTGTAAAAACTAAACTTTGTATTACTTAGTATAACACATGTTGAAATTGTTCTTCGTTAGCTCTCAGGCAGGCGGTGGCTTGCAATGGTACTGCATTATGAACATTTCTAAGCATTTGTGGAGTACCTAACCGTACACTGTCTATTATTCATGCTGGTAAGTCTTGTAGATTTTCCTCCAGATAAACCCAAACAAAAAAATTTAAAACACTTAAATCGGGGAACCGCGGTGACCAAGATGTAGAGCCATTATGACCTATCCAACGCTCCGGAAAATTTTCGTTCAACAATTTGCTGACGTTATAGGCATAACGATCTGATACGCCATCAGGCATTTGGATCGGTCCATTTCGCAGAGTGCATGAAAAATTGTCTATGAGTTCATTAATAAATTGAAAATAATTTTCTTTATTCAGGGGTTATAGTAAAAAAAGTGAGACCCACTGATGTTGCCTGCTAGTACTACCATCCAAACATTTAAAGAGAATCTGACCTGGTTTCTAGATGGTCTCATACGATGTGGATTTTGGTGAGCCCACTGATATTTGTTGGGACAAAATGTCTGTTCTTCAAAAAATGTTTTCATCGATCCGTAATATTCACTTATGAAAATTTCGGTTCAGGTTTAGCTGTCCCAGTAGTCAGTTGCAGTAGTTAATGCAACTTTGACAATCAATAGGTGGACAGTACTAAAGTCGTACTGATACAAACAATCTGCTTTTAAAAGATTACACATGGTGGAATTATTAGAAATATTAAGTACGGGAACAACTTTTTTTGTACTACTTACTGGTTTAGGAACACTTCGTAAAATTTGTTCTCTTTGTTCAAAGTTAAGACAAGTTTGCTAATCAGCAGCATTAATTTCGTTTGGTATCATTTGACCTGCCGATACAATCTGCTAAATACGTTTGCTAACGGTGGACGACGATTTGGAAACCTTCTCGGCTATTCAGCTTTTGCGACATTTCCTTCGCAAACCCCATAAACCCAGTACGTATCGGCATATTCATCTAAACTAAACTCCGATGCTTACCAGTGAATGGTTCCGATGAGAAACTAAAATTATAGCAGATTTAGAATGACAACAGTGACTGACAGTGATAATTTATCGAATAAAGAATTTGTCTCAGAGATTTTTGCCAAAAGCATCAATTTCAGTTAAATAAAATACAAAATTTTAGAATTTGCTGTTTAATATCTTTCATAAAACTGCAAGTGCAAGGTGTAACCAATGCCGGTTTTCTATTTTACGAAGAATTTCTTGTTCAAGGTCTCCAACTTTGATTGGCTCGTGAGGAAAGAGGAGACATTCACAAACATTTTCGTACAGGACTCTTCTTTGTTTTAGTCGAGGAATCTTTCTACGTGAAGTTGTTCCGACAATTCCGCTCTGTATACTTTTCTTATTGTTAGTACTCTATAAGTTTTATAGCACTGGACAATAGACAATTTACTATTACTTACCATCTCTTCTACATAAAACACGCACACTAGTAGATCTCCAACGATAATTGTAGTAGATAGTAAATATATTCCACTGTACATAAAAGTTACTGTTGAGGCACTACCACAAAGTTTATCGTAAAGAAACATCATTAATTTTATTTCAGACACGTTATGGTGCTTTGGAGTATCAACTGAAACATACCTTAATCATTATCTAAATAACTACCAACTTTATCAGTTTACCTGTCCGTTCATGACTTTTATCCACACAAAAGTTCCCAAGATTCTCCAAATACTTATTAATGGCAGAAAAATGTTGCTTTACAACAATCAGCAAGAGCGTAAATTGACTATTGAGCAAACTGACTGTAAGATAATTATAAATCTCAAAAACTGACAAGGGTATAGACCTATTAAAAGCAGTTCCGAGACTTATAGTTGCGATTACATATAGTATAATATGTGTAACTGGTACTATTATCACTTTGAAGATTTGATACAGAACGTCTTTCCAATAGTGTCTTTTAAATCCAAACCAGTTTAACGTAATGGTAGTTTCAGTTAGTACATTTAAAACTTTTAATAAGCTGCTTTTTATTACGTATTTACATAAAATGGGGTAAAAAATATTGACACCCATCTTTGCTGTAAATGTCAACAACATTAGCGTTACAAAGTATGAATTGTTTACAACGGTTACAAAGTTCATATGCGAATAACCAGCCAGTATTATTACAAGAACAATGTAAAATGAGAAATATGCTCCTGCTATTATAGACCATCTAGGATTTACAGCTAACACAGATTTGCCTGCTTCTTTTCTTATGTATATGGGTGACAATCCCAAAGCAATAGAAGAATAAATAGTAGCCGTTGCATGTTCATAAAGAAGTTTTGGCTTTGACATGATCTAAAACAGGTTAGAATAGACACTGACTGCAGACCATTACGCAATCTCGATCGGTACTTTAAACACAGCCAAGAATCTAAAGTATAAACTGACAACATAGAAGCAAAATGTAACGCAGTATACGATTACATTTCTAAACAAAACTTTACAATAGGTACTAAAGATATTCGTTCGCCATTTACATCAAGTCACTTCTGAGCACGCCTTTTAAGCCCATTAAACACAGTTACAAGGAGAATTATTCAGTTATTTGATTGGTAAGTTTTTCAAATTGTTTACAGGTGTTTTAAAACAGAGTTTTCCAGATAAAGCCTCAGAAAACCAAAAACAGTCAAATCTCAGGAACGTGAAGGGTATGGTATTTGAATTTTCTTGCTGAATAATCTATCGTCAAGAAATTGAATTAAAATTGAATTTTCTCATATTCAGTAAGAGGCTTAGTGATATTTTGTTCGAAGAATCCTTGTTGTAATTCTTCATCATTTAGCTGATCAGTAAACTGTTGAAGAGTTTCATCTTTGGGGAATAAGAGTACCTTGGAAAGATATAAGTCTTGTCAACATACGGCGACGCACGCCTATCCCGACACCTATTTCTATGGATGTAATGTAGTTTCGACAAAAACGTATGGATTATCTGTTGACCACATTTGGGTTTACATACCCAGAAAGGTAGAACCAGGCTTTGTGAGAGAAAAAACTTCTATATAACAAATCATCATTACGTGTATGGTTTATAAACCATTGACAAAGCTGTACTATCTGTGGAAAATCAACAGGCAACAATTCATTAAAGGCGATTACTTCATAAGGACACATGTTTAGATGCTTTTTAAAATTAATTGGCAAGTGCCAATTTTTGAATTGGAGTCTGAGGGGTTTCAGTCATAATTTCATGATTCGTCGCAATATTTTCTGATGTTCGTCTTGTGGGACGAACACTTCCTGATTTTCGTTCGATTCGATCCGTTTCTCGGAATATTTCAGCACATCGTAGAAAATGTTATATTGAAAAGGCGCAAGTCGGGATGTTTTTCCCGAAAATCAGCAATACACTGGGGGATAGAATATTTCCACTCGTCGTTTATTTTTGTTCCAGTGCGAAAGTAACATTCTAAAATGTCTGCTTTTTGTTGAGTTGTAAATGGCATTTTTAAGAAAATTGTAAATTAATAAATTATCTAATTATTATTAAACTCTGTCGATAATCAAATTTAAAATTTGAATTTTTTATTTGCAATCTGTCACTTGTTTGGCTGTGTCTAAAGTACCGTGTCCTAAAGTGATGTGCACTGTGCAGCCACGGCCTACCCTAGCTAGAAATTTAAACGATCGATGGCTAGGTATTAACCACAAACGATAAATTGAAATGGACTCATTTATTTACATTTTTCCGTCTGCGAACAGCAGGTCACAGTCTAAGCAAACGACTGCGTGTGGACTATGATATCCTGTGACTTTTCCTTTCAGCGCAGCATTACGCTTATGGCGTAACTAACCTTATTTACGCCCATCATATTCTCTCTAGCTAGCTTCTTACTCTTGACCGCACCACCCCTTCCACGTTGTTAGCTTGTAAACAAAGGATATGAAGTATGCGCTATGCGAGAGCCATTTCAATTTATCGTCTGTGGTATTAACCAATCAATGTTTTAAGAACTTGGAATTTTTTTGCGATCTTCCAAGCTATTTAACAATATAAATTCTCTCTGGCACTGTTCAACTTTTCATTAGAACAAAATTAGAATCATTAACTCTTCAAAACAGAATCACTGCATATAGATAGTATTTCTGTATACACTAGTTTATGGTGTTCTTAATGATAATTTTGAAACTACTACACATAATTACTAGACGACTATTATTGCCATCTCATATAATTGTTACATAAAATCACATCAAATATGCATATGCAAATCATATAACAACCTTTGCTCGCAGATTGATATATTTGAAATGAACATACTTATTGAGGAAAAATACTGAGTAACATTTAATATTTAGATAGTAATCACGAAACGTTTGTATGTAGGTATTATCTGATTATTCTTTTCCAGTAATTGGATACAGTAAGTATATTTATTCATTAAAATTAATAATTAAAAACTCTTAATAGTCTAGTCCAGGATTTTTGATTTCATTATACATACACTTGTATTATTAAATTATTTGATATGTAGATTTATTTCTTATTTATAAGTAAAATTATTCAATTCTTATAAATGGGGTCTTAATTAATTTTTAAAAATAGAATTAAGCAAGCACGTGACGGTAGCAGTGTTTTCCCATAGTTAATTTCATAAACAAAAAATTGAGTTCAAAATTTGATTACAAAATCTCGTTCCATACGCCACCGGGGGTGTAAAAATTTATCTCGTCGCATTCTGCTATAGTCGACGGCATGGTGTGGTAGGAGGAGAATGTCGCGTAGCTGCACCAGCTTGATAATCAGTAATCACGTAATCGAGTCATTTCACCTCAAATCCCATAATTTTTGGAGAAAATTGACTTTCACGTCTTAGACTTTACTCAATCCTTAATGTTTTGATAACAGAACGCAAGAATACAGCTATAACGTACCACCCACTGGAGTTACGGTTTCTTCCTGAACCGTAAAAACTCACGTTTAGCATTATGCTGGTTATCAGAAATAAAACTTAAAATTAATATAGCAATGTTCTTCTGAGCAGAGTCAAACAATCTTTCGGTGTTGTAATTGAAACTAACTTTTATTGTTAATCTATTAGTGGCACCTCCAATTCCATTGCATAACACCTTTCCACGTGATGTCATCATTTAACCCTTAACTGGGCAAGGTGGGTCCAATGAACCCGGCGCTCATTTTACTTTGTCATATTTTCTAAAATATTTGTCTTAGGGTAAAGAGCGCTTATGACTTCTAAGAACACCTTAGGTAGAGTGTTGTCAGTTAGTCAAGTATTTTAATTTATATTTAGTAGATGAAAAAAAAATTTTCAAGTTGATTATTACATAACCGGGCAAGGTGGGTCCATTGGACCCTCCTTACATCTCTATTAATTATAAACAATTCTTTGTCAATTATGTTTATCTTTTGTTGTTGTAAGTTTCAAATGACAATATTAGTGGTAATTACGGTGGTTTATGGTTTTATGAATATTGTAGAATGCAAAATTATGAAATCGACTGAATTGATATTTTTTAGATGTCAATGTACTGAAATACGAAAATGAATTGTCCCGTTATAAAAATTGCAAATATTGAGAGTTTTTAAAATAATTTTGAAAACGTCTTTTGTATCTCTGGTAGTATCAAATAAAAATGCATGGCTAATTGATACTTTTTATTGTGCCTCTGCTGCTTACGTTATATTCTTGGGTTTTAAAAGTTTTACAATATTATGTCAAATAAAAGAAAACATGAATTTAGCAAAAATCACGTACATGTTATAAAATTTATGACTTTGTACAAAAATTATACAGAAATAAAGAATACCCAATGCAAAAATATGGTTTCTGAGTTTCTGATGTTTTTCTGGGTAAAATAGGTTATACGATTTTGCAGAATTATATCCAATCAGGGAAGACATTTACTTATAATCATCTTAAATAATAATTGTTTTTATCTTATTTAACTATCCGTGTATGCAATACTAACCAAAAGTACCACACAAACTCTATAATGCAAAAGCGGGTCCACTGGACCCACCTTGCCCGGTAACGTAACTAAAATACGTTGCCCGGATACGGGTTAACAACATTTAAAACAGCACTTTGGCAACAAAAGCTTTTTTTCGTTACATTCTCTTTTTCTTTTTCAATAGCACTACGCCTCGAATGAGCTTTACGGACAGAGCATTAATCCAAGATTGTGGCATTTACACGTGAGGTATTGATAAGAATTTGACGGATGTAACATTTTTAGCGTTCGAAGCAGATAAAGACGAAAAATAATAACGAGAAAAGAAGATTAAATCTACTTCACTCGCAAAAAGTTGCCCGAAAGCGGATATAATTTCTAAAAAGAATACATATCCAGTACAAAAAGTTACAATAGAGGAAATGGCTGATTTTTGTAAAAAGGGTAATACTCGACAAGTAGAAAACGCAAAATGATTAAGTCTAAGAAGTAATGAACAAAACGAATGATTTAGTGCAACAATTTTTAGTTCTCTAACGACTATCCTTGGCAATGACTATTATTAGAAAGCTAAAACATGCTAAATGTGCATAACCTATTTGGTACTGTTCAAATAGTATTTTATATGAAATATTAAATGGTAGAATAATAATAATAAACATAATGAGTAATTATAATAATCACGGGTCCAGATTACGTATGCGCAAGCCACTGAGAACGTTAACTGTACATATAAAGTTTATAAATTGTCAACCCAGCTTTACTTTAATATCATATCAAAAACATGCGAGAAAAGGTTCTTAACGAGTTTGACTTTTTGTACAGAGTAGTATCCGTTGGGCTATAACCCTTTACTTACGTGATACACTGTATATTATTTTGACGAGGTTTTTTGTATTTATATTTCAAATACATGATATGCACAAAGTATTTTGCCTAGTTTTCACTAGAACTATCCAATCTCACACGCAGTATCAATACTCAATGAAATTGTCACATATTTAGAAGATAGGTATCAAAATGTGTTACAAATCAGTCATACATGCAGCTGGTTTGTTGATTTTCTCTGACCTGAAGTAGAATAATAAGGTATGATAAAAGTGACAATAACTTCTGAAATATAAAAAAGTCGATAAAATGAAAATTAAACAATCGTGCTAGAATAAATACCGCAAACATCAATTGTGCATCAAGTCTGAATATCCCACATGCTGTATAAATCATTTTTCGATCGTTGATATTTCGAGAAAATGCCGACAGCTAAAACTTTATTAGCCTTTTCTCTCCATTTTGTAAACGCTTACATTTTCTTACCTTATAGCGTAGTTCCTCGTCTTGAATATTGATAATAAGTCGCCGAACTTCTACTCCAATTAGCTTACACTAGAATTTCAGTTTATACGTTATTACTACAGGCTGGTTTCAACTCTTCTTTCCTAACGCATTTACCTTTTTTATGGCGTAGTGACAAACAATTAAACACAATTCTTGCTGAGATTCGTTTATTACCCACCATGTACACCAGATGCAAAATATTAAGGTGATCCCGTTGTTCTACAAGCACAGCTATAGCTTAGTTGATGTCTTTGGTAGATATATCCAGGCATTAATTATTGCATTACTATTGCTTGTATTGTGTGAATTTACATGATACTTACTGCCACTTCTACGCCTGTTAGCAAAGCTGCTGTGATTTCTTTGACAAAATGAAGACCAGCAAGTAAAAGTAGTTGAAATGAATAAATAGCATTTAGAGAATCAGCAACATCAATAATAGCATTGTAAATTTCTCTTAAAACTTTTATTTTCTTAAGTACATCCAAACCTTCTTCTTTATTTATCACATCTCTTTCCAAAACTGCAATAAAATATAACCAAAACGTAATTTCAAAGCAATAAATTAAACACACCTGTTAGTCTGGACAGAAAGCCGTTGCCTTTTAATCTGTTATTTGTTTCGACAACCATTTCGTGCAGTATTTGATAAACGAGTTGAAGAGTTTGATCTACTAAAAATATCAGCGTGCAGAACTGATACGTTGTTATCCAAACAATAAAGTTAGTAAACAAGTAGGTAAGATAAACGATGATAGGTGATATGATCTTTTTCGAAACAACCTCAACGTAACATTGAACCACTGTTACACCAATAAAGCACGATAAGATGAAGAAAAAGGAAAAATGCATCAATCGTACATCTTTGTAGTTTATTTTGTATCTTATACCACCGAATTTTAAATTTGTAACCATAATTTTGTCAAGTATAGATTTGAGATCGCTTACTGACAATAAATTAAAAACGTATGTAGCAAACACATAAAAAATTCCAAAGGACATATCTAAGAAAAATAAGTTGGTTGCAGTATTACTGAAATAACTTCTAAATTCCCCAAAATCGGCATTAAGTACACTGTATACAACTAAGATGGCATAAACGAATAGATATAACAAAGGGATTATTTTAAAAGCGGGTAAGATAACAAAATCGCGTTTTTTGTTGCTTTTGCAGGAGTAAATTTGGCACGTACCAAATATGAATGCAAACGTAAACAGTGGCGTTAGAACTTCGTATATATCATTCATTTGTAGTCTGATACTGTTTATAATTAGAATCGCCCATTGCCATGAAGTTGATTTGTTTTTAGATATGCCAATAATGGTATTTATCGGTCTTGACGACATGGATTCGTTTTTGTCTACTAGAACAACTTATACTAAATCGATAGGTACTCATTGTATTCAAGTTTATAACACTGATTGGTTTTATTGAGGGAATACATAGCAATTTATTTTATAGCTAATTTAATATTTAACCATAGACATTGAACAATTACCTCTTCCGCAATACTTACAGAGCCACTACTGTTGATATTTTGTTCTTCTGTTCTAAAATATTTATGTATACATTAGTATAATAAAATGTGTATGTAATTAGTAATTATTATTATCATTAGATGTATTATTTAATCTTGTTTAGTTAATCCATTATCATTATCATCATCTAACTGCCATTAAAGTCATTGTGAGATTCTAATTTCTGATGTTACAGGTAGTATAATATGAATTACAAATGTTATACATCATTAATGTTATGTTTTTTGAATTTATAATTTTAATCATTATTCTGGATGGCTTAGAACAGCGGTTCTCGAGTTTTAATTTATTTCATTATTTTAATTTATGTTATAATAATTTAAGTTTTCTTTTACAGAAGAGAGAAATAATTAATTGATAAAATTAGAGATGGAACCATTAATAAAATTCCCTGGTAGAATGCAACGTTTTTAAAACGTTAAGGAACGTTACATTTACGGTTCGCTAGGAACGTTCCATCAGAAACGTTTCAAAGACGGTTTTAAAATGTTTCTTTGGAAAATGAGGGTTGGAGAATGCATGAATGTAAAACTATTAAATTTTATGGTAAGTTGCTTTTGCATGTTTATCAGTTAGCAATAACCAAAGGTAACAAAAATATTTCCGCTTCACTACTGAAAGCTCGAGCTAAAGCTAAAAAAATAAAATTGGAATATTTATCATCTTCAAGTGGCATTGTAGATGAAATTAGGAGAAGAAAGAAGATGCAGGCAACTAATAAATTACAGAATCAACTAGAGCTTCTTCCTGTAGGCTATAAGAGTAGCTCACAGGGCACATCAAATACAAAAAGGAATAGAACATGTACTATATCTATATTTAATTTTTATATTTACAAAATTAGACTAACATCAATATTACTTAATAAGTGATAGCCATAATATTTTAACATTTTTCTATATTTTATATTATAGGTAGCGAAAATAATGATTCATACTTGAATTCTGATGATGAAGAGTATCAGGGTCATATCGAAACTGCATATAGTGCGTTGTGTTTCATTCGAAAAATGTTTTTATTTTTTAAATTGTTTTTAGGTATAACACCTGGCCATGATCTTTCCACCGCCATAACTGCCCAGGAAAATAATGCTGGTAATTTCTGCGTTTTCAGAGAGTAGAATAGCAGCACTAAGTAGTTTGTTTTAGGATCTAGAAGAGAAGAGTGTTGACAAATGGCAGAATTATTAGTTGGTGAAATTTTCAATACTCAAACCCTTATATTAGAATAAATAAGGACAATAAAGTAGCAATTCGGAGTTTGAACTCACAGCTACCTGTTGCTCGATGTGATGCAGTTTCAGCTAACCCAGAAACAGTTGAAGGTCTGCCGCTGGAAACGAATGAAGATGTAGAGTTATTAGAAAATGCACTGGAAACCCAAGATTTCAAAGACAAATATGTAAGTGTGCATATTGGGTAGTATGTCTATAATTTTACCTTATACGACTCTAATAAACAGAAAAAAGAACAATTCAAATTGTCACCAGTTCCAATCGCATTACCTATACCTTAACAAAATTTTTTCTTTACAGATTATACAATAAACAAATCTTACTGCTATATTTTTGTGCATTTTTGTCTCTAGCTAGTTTTTTACTAGTGCAGCTTTGCTGGGAATATTTAATTCACGCTTTTTTTAATATACTATTGAATCGAAAAGAATGTGAATTAGAGTAGGCTATGATTGAACTATATCTAGATTGGCAACATTGATTTCACTTGAATGAATGAAATAACATTGACATTTATGTAAGGCAAGCTTAGTTTCAAATGAGACGCAGTTAAATAAAACTGTAGAACTTAGAAAAATTAGTTTTTCTTGAAATAATAAACAAAAAATGAAAGTAAAGTAAATTGAATAAAGAAACAGCACAAAATTGTTTTTTTTTACAATTCATAATTAACCAGTCTTATGTGAAATTAACGTAATGTCATTATTTTATTTATTATTCAATTGAAGTCGATGGGTCATATTTGCAACGATCTATTAGATTTAAGACGTTTTAAATAAACATCAATTAAAAAAAGATCAAGATAGTTTTATGCAGTCTTTTAGCTTAAGAAAAATATTGCTAATGGTTGCCGTGGAAGTTAGTAGTTGTTTGTTTTAATTGACGGCTTAATAGATCATTCATAATACGGCCCAATGTAGTCAATCAAGAAGTTGAGTCACAGCCTACTCTAATTCACCCTTTTCTTGATCATATTATGTAAATATTTTGCAGATTAAATATTTGCAAATAAGAGTGACATCAAGGCCAGAGGATTCCGTCCGGAAGTGTCTGGAGACTATTGATAGTCCTCAACTCGCACCTCTGTGTTCTTGGGCAGGGCGTAAAGATAATTATGCTATGTCAGAGAAGAAGCATATCTTAATAATGCAGTGGCGACCCGTCAAGTGACGCAAGTGAAGTGCTGCCTCAGCTAAGTTTTCCGCTAAATGTCTTTTTTATCTACAAGCTGATATGAAGTTTTTTAACTTTTTTTCGTCGCAAATTTTACATGGTCTTAAACTTTTTTTAAATTTTATTTATTTATCTACTTTCTTTAATATAATTTATTGTATTTACATGTATCATACAACGTGTCACAGACTGTAAGTTAGTAACAGATTTTTATCTCTATGGATACCTAAACCCTTAGATCATAAACCTCTCCTATCGTTCAAATCAGGCAGATTTGCTACCTATATCTGCTCAGCTGCGTCAACCCCCAGTATAGTTACTATACCGTGTGATAAGTCGGTTGTCACGACTCTGTGTGTGTTTTTTTTTTCTATCCGGGCTTGAGAGAAGCAAAGGTTCCTAAAGCTGTTGCGCTTTCGGCGCAGAGAACTACGATGATGTACAAACATGAAGCTTCCATCGAGCATATGCGTTGTGCATTAGGTATTTCTTAACTGTAGAAAAAGGACGCTATTCGATAAGAAGTCAGATCTCGGCCACGCTTCTTTCAAGGTGTTGTCCCATGTGTCCCCAAATGAATTACATACTAAATTGCTCACATATATATGTACTTTCAATTAGTACAAGTTTCGTTTGGGGACACGTGGGACGTCTATATTTTTTTAGCGCCTAAAGTTTGACATTATTAGTAGCTGAATTAAATATAACTGTACACATAGTCCTCTACGCTAAAACTTCACAAGGCATTCAAATAAATTCTTTTTAATTTAACTTTTTATTTTGACAGATACGTCTATATTAAACACTTTTTTATTACACATATTAGTATTTGTGACCATGCTGAGCAAAGCACACCATATTCAAAGAGGTCCAAGTTAACGCGCTAAACTAAAGTTCCACGTCTACCATAACGACATCTATGAAAGAATAATCACGCGAATTCCTTTAGTCTATGAACAATCATGTATTCAATAGCACTGCATCTTTTGTTCGCGACTAGTTTTGGAAAAGGACATGGACGCAAATGGCTTCTTCGTTGAGGTCGAAGTTAATGCAGTAAATAAAACATCCACGTCTCTCAAAACGAGATTAGTGAAAGTGTTATCCCACGAATCTTTTATATGCCAGCAGACAGCAGCAATTCATCTTTCGTTCACGACTAGTGTTGGAAAGGGATACGGACGCAAATAGCTTCTTCAACGAGGTCGAAGTTAATGCACTAAACAAAACATCCACGTCTCTCGTAAGTAGATTTATAAAGGTTTTATCCCACTATTGTCTTTTATGTAGGAGTAATAACGAGTGATCATCTGAAGAGAGATTAGTGATGTAGGTTTTAAATGTTTAATTCTTAGCTTGGAGTATGGCTGTATGTAAGTTGCGATTCAAACGATTTAGATGAACCTTATCTATAGCGTTTCTCGTATTTTGCCTTCTGCGACAAGCTCTACGTTTTTCAACAGCAAGTTCTTTGATGTAAATTGTGGTGATCTTACACTGTTTTCCGTTTGTGCGGTGTTGCTTTCCACGACACATTTTGGATAAATGTTGTTAGATAATCAACTGCGTCCTTAATTTGCTGGTTTGTATCTAGTGGAACATTTAATCTGGTAGTTTCAGTGATAACGTCTTGGAAGTATTCCCATTTGGTTTCTTTGGTGCATAGCCGGAGTTGTGGTGTTCTCCAAGTGACACTAGTACTCAAGGCTATTATAATAGGACTATATCAGAACTTAGATCAAGATTGGACTCAATTGCACTGTTTATGTCAGATATTCTTTTAGTTACCTACTAGGAGGTCAGGAAGTTGGTTTCGATCGGTTGGCCAGTATGTTGGTTCTCCGGTTGAGAGAGAACTTAGATTGTTGTTGAGTATGACCTTTACTAGATTTCTACCCTTTGGGTTAATCAGTGTGGATCCCCAGGCCGTGTGTTTGGCGTTCCTGTCTCTAGCTACTAAAAAGTGAGGACCAAGAGAGAGGAAAAAATTACCCCGTTGGCATTCCAGGCTGTTATTCTCAATGAAGAAACCATTATTGCGTCAGTTTATTTATGACAGTGGCCAACATGGTTATAATAATGCCGTTTTGATTAAGTAGTTGACTAAATATGGTTTTAAAGTCATTGAGAAAAGATGTAAATTTATCTGTTATGTCTTGATTATAACAGTCTATCATTTTCTCGCTCATTACAGAACTTTTTATTGTAGTACATAGCCTGTGATATTTTGTATATACTTGTGACACGATCTACCTGCCCGCCACCTATATGTGCATCTAATGACCATAGCAGTCGATGCTGCATAATTTAAACAAAAAAATAAAATTACCTTCAGAACAAACGTACATAATATCTCTGGATATCTCCCCTACATGACCGAAACTCTCTGTTTGAGAGATCTTTTACTTTTCAAATTTATACACTGTACAATAATTTATGTGAAGCATTTAAAGACTTGTCAAGTGTTTCATGTAAAAAGCGTTCGGTGAACAATGAATGTTGGTGTGACACATTATTATCATGGCAATTTAAAGCTACACATGCAAGTAATTTATCTAATAATGAATATATAACTCAATTATTATTATTATTTAAATTGTCACATCATTACAGACTTGTTTTTCTTGCTTTTTCCTAATTTAAGTTTGTAATTATTAAGCACTAATTATTACTACTTCTCTCTACATATATAAACAAGAAGGGTTTGAATGGTAGACCGGATTTATCTGAATCCTATCTTGTGATTGTGCCCTGATGACATAATTTATTTGTCTGTCATGTTTTTAATATTAAGGAAGTTATGTTTTGGAGTGTACAAAAAAGATAAATTATAATTATTATCTAAAGTTAAGCAGATCAGCTTTCCAAGCATTTAAGACAAGTCTCTAAGTATTAATCTTTTAGAAATTGCTGGTAACTTGAATATATTGATCTATTATTTCTAATTGATATTTATTGTATAATGTATGTGCTTATAATATCAAAGAAATGATATAAAATATAATACATTTCTATAGGTACATATTCATTACCTTAGAAGACTTTTCACCATTGTGGGTATTGGACAGAAGTTTCTTTTTAATTCTGCATAATTCCATTGCCATTATACTGTTCAGTAACAGACGTAGTTTATTTTATGGAATGTTTAGTTATTGCTTGAAGAAGATAAAAAGATATTTTACTTATTAATTGCTGAAAATGCAAGGTAATTGATGTTGTCATAATTGTTTTTTGCATGTAACTTTTTTATAATCTTAGAACACACCTGCTGACACAAATGAATTCTCAAAACATATGTTAGTGGAGATTACTTACAAAAATAATAGATTAAAACACGTGGGAAAGCAACAAAGTTGATTTTTGTTATATTTATGCTTATTAATTCCTAATCTTATAGTATTACAAAGATTATATTTCAAGGAGCATTTCAAACACATTTGATTTAATTCAAAATATCAGGAAGTTTCTATTACTGCACTCTATTCTCAATTTTTGTTAATTAATGGTAATCATTAGATTCTTTAGTCACACTTATTTGAGATTTTTCTTTTAACATTTAATGAATATTATAGTATATTGGTTAGGTTATGTTTCTCATATGTCAGTTTTCTAATCAAAATAATAATGAAGTTAGCTACTGAGAGTAGTTTTTAAAATTTACAGTCCTAAAGTCATGCGACCAGCTGAGACTTAGAAACTGCAAAATTCTTTATGTTACTTCATTTTAATTAACTATAATTCTGCCTAGTTAAAGAAGTTATAGTATGAGTCTTAAAAAAACAACGATATTATTTTATTTTACCTGAGAAGAAGACATTTTTAAATTTAACATTTTTACCGCTTAAAAATCATATGTTCCCTTTTTGTTACGTTTCACTTTTTGCTACACAAGCGCCCTCATTAGTTACATACACGGTACAAATCACATCGAATTTGTTTTAAAGTTTAGTGTGAAACTAATTAATAAAACTGTGCTTTTCGGGTAAATACTTTTCAAAACTATACAGTGTTGTGTTAGCTGTGTAAATAAGAGTGCAATGATTGTTTCATAAAATCCAAAACAACGAACCGGCATCACCGTTTAAACACGGCAATAGTTGCAATTTATTATTTGTAATAATTTAAATTTTAGTAGTTAAAGAAACGTCTCTCTAAAACACGATTTAAGATGCAAATAATTGTTAAAGTTTTAAAATTGTTATTTAAAATTCGTTTTAATTGTACTTAGTACGCAAGCGCTGGAAAGGTCATTGACTGGGTCAAAGATGTCAGAGGTCAAAACGTATACACATGGTGTGACAACAGCTAGTTTTACTTTATAGTATTTCTTGCGGTTTATATTATCTGCTATGTGTGTACTAAATTTCTTATGGCACATACTACAGATTTAAATTACAAAATAAATGAATCTTGGTTTATGTAGCAGGCATCTTTTCAGCGTATTATAAAATTGTGAGTTTTGCTTTCAAAAGAAAAAGTACAAAAACTAGACAGCACAGTGAAAATTATTGGTAGAGCACTGGAACTGTCTTTCGTAATAATTTTTGCAAATTTAAAATTACGCAAGAACTTTTTCAGAATATTTTATTTCCGTAGTTTTCTTTTATTAGGTAGTTAGCGGACAGCTCAGTGAAACATTGATAGGGTACTGAGACTGTCTTGTTTTTTTGTTTATGCTTACTAATTACTAATTATTAGTGATAACAATTTAAACGCTTGATTTATTCGACGTATGTTTGTTCCATCACAATTACTACTTGAAATTAGTTGTTTTGCCACTCCATCGTAGTGCACAAGCTCTGCCAAGGTCACTGAACAGGTCAAAAATAACATAATTCAAACGGCTAAGTAAAAATAGTATGTATTACTATATACGGGGTGCTACAGCAGCTAAATCTACTAAATAGTGCTTCCTCTGTGCATATTTTAAACATGATACATTCAGAAATAAATTTAATTTTCAGATAATAAGAATAATGCAAACGAACTGTGAATTATGTAAATTTTAGTTTTTTTTTAGTTTAGATATTTAGTTACTAGAAAGTACAGTAAAAAACTAATAGAGTACTGATACTTTTTAGAACAGTAGCCAGCACAATGAAAAATATTATTAGAGCAATACGACTGTCTTTTTGCAATATTTATAATTTTAAAATTATTCAGGAACTGTAAAGTGTAAAAACCAAACGCGTTCCTAAATAGAATATTTGCTTAAAATCGACTGTAACTATAATAATAACAAAATCGGTTTTTGTCGGGCAAAATGAACTTTAAAAGTAAAAACAGTGCTGTGATTAGTGAGGTTGCCAGCAAGTTCGACAGTTTGGATATAGAACAAATAGGTAAGTCTTTTCTGTTCCTTTGTTTATCTCCTGATTTTATATCGATGCGTTTTATTCCACATGCAATGTTCAGCTTTGTACCTTTTCGGGTTAGTGAAGAAAATTTATTTTAATTTCAACATCATCTATTCAGTTTTATTTTGCGATTACAAGTAACAACTCAAAGTTATTCGGGTCGGATTGGCCAATATACATATGATGTAATTTATTTAGTTAGCTTAACCTTGGGATTGTTTATGAAAATCACAAAAAGGATTAAAACAAGGTCACATATCTTCTTGTTTTGGGCCGATGAGAACATTTTGTAGCAAACATGTAGGCCTGTAGCTTAATGTTGTTATCACGCAAATACGACACGAAGCAATTTATTACTAAATTACTTTGTAGAGTTAAGATATGAAACAGATTGAAAGGAGCGGACATATTACATTCTCAGTTAATGTATTTGAATATTTCGTGCAATTAAAAAAGGTGTGATTCAAATCACATACAACGTTACACTGATCGCATAAGTCGGCCTGGACACAATATTAAATCTTTTGGGATGAGTTGACTAATTGGCATGTCCAAACCTAAGCCTGATTAATTTAGTTATATATCTTCTAGACGCTTTTATAGAGTCATGCCAATACTTTCGAGGTATTTTGGAACAAATAAGCGAAAGGGTTAGATCTTGTACTGTGATGTCTCGATCGTTCTTGCCACTTTTCTTTAATTCTAACTTTAGGTATCCAAAATACCTGTTCTACATGGAGAATTAGTCTTGATGTAGGATGCTTGTTTTGCTATTCATTATGCTTTATACCGGTATGAGTTTTAACTCTTATAAAGGCGATGCATTTGTTTTTTAATTGCAATTTATGATAAATATGCTTAATTTGATAAAGAACTGGACACGTTTGATAGTTCAAGCTATGCAAATGTTCAAGGGCTTTAAGTGCCGATAATAAATCGGATAAGATAAAAGCGTTATTCACATCATGGTTCGTACAACAATTAATTGCTTGTAATATTGCAATGACTTCACAGGTGAAGATAGAAAACGTGTCGCTCAATTGAAATCTAGCCGAGGAATATAAAATCCTTCTGGCGTTTTAAACGCAGGTGTACATAGTCTGAATGTACAGTGTGTCCAAGATAAGGATGCACAGCATGGGAATCTTGGAAACGGTAAGAGATACAGGATCGGTTAAACGGGATGAAAGTTGGCTATTTGTAGGACCTTTTTGTTGGCTTTCGCAAAACTTAGATATCTTGGATAGATTCTGAGATATTTAAAAAAGTAGATTTTTGTTTTTATTTTTTCTTTCATTTATTTGAAGAAATATTGGAAAACTAAAACCACTTTTCCATTGCCATTTTTTATTCTTTATTAAAATACGCTAACAATATTTCTGCACAACGTTTCGGTACAACGATTCATGCACCAACCAATCATTTTACTGTAAAATAAGTAAACTGGCGCGTATATATTTCTAAGGTTATAATTAGGTGGAGATGTGTCGCCATAGCAATCTAAGTTAGAGACCCATCCGTAATCCCATCTTTGAAATTTTCCTAAAATTAAATTTTATCGAAAAAAGAAAACATATAGAATCCCGAAAAGTTCCGTTACCTGATTTAACTCCTCGTACGCAATGATAAATTTGTTTAGTTCATTCTCCAGATGGAGTATGACCCATTATTATAGGCAATAAACTTGAATTCATTTGTTTCTCATTAAAGCCACAAACAGCAAAAAGGGCGTTTGTGCAGAGAA
The DNA here is from genome assembly GCA_011009095.1 of Ignelater luminosus. Classification (NCBI taxonomy): domain Eukaryota; kingdom Metazoa; phylum Arthropoda; class Insecta; order Coleoptera; family Elateridae; genus Ignelater; species Ignelater luminosus. Next base: position 104,814 of record VTPC01004101.1, read on the forward strand.
TTTGAAATGTAGAATTATCGTTGCATATTGTGTCGCCTAGCTGGGCTAAAAATTAATTTTGTGGAAGAAACTCATACGTATTAAGGACATTGTAGAGTGCCTATTACATAAAAAAAGGTTATTAGTAAAGATAAACCCTTAATATGTAATACTATCCAATATTCCAGTTCTAAATTCAGCAACAACTAGTAAGAGAGGGCTAATCATATGTTTTAAGAAAGCAATAGGCGCCAAACTAAACTTCGCTTTGATTTTGTCCTTATATTGAGTTTTTTCTGAACACATAACATAAAAAACAGTTGCTCACTGTGAATGTCCAATATAAAACAGTTTATTTTCATTTGTTTTATTTATAATGCAGTCGATCATTGCTGGTATGTGAATAACACCTATTTCGTGCTAACTAAAATTCCAAAATTCCAAAGAATGTCTTTCGGGGTCTAAATAAGTATGTTTACGTGAATATCTTGTGCCTCGTACGTTTGACATCAAAACATCATAACTAAAATCGGTTAGGATATAAGCTGCGAAAAATAAATTTTATAAAATAATTGTTTATGGTTCATAGTTAACGTACCGAAACCTTACCGTGGACCAGGTAAAACCCAGTCAGCAGAAGATGCAAGTATACCATGTTGTAAATAAATAACTGATCTTTTGTCTGGAAAACTTTTTTTACTATAAGGTATTCTATGCATCTCTAAAATATATCCATCTGGAGTTACTACCGTGTGATTTTCACAAGGATAACCATATTTTCGTATTAAATCAGGCTTTAGAACATTTGATTAAATAAGTATTTATTAAAACTATTTATTTATGTGCAGCTTACCACTAACAAAGCAGAATCTTCTCGTATATTACTAGGCAGTGTTGCAAAATAAGCTTCGGTTTTCTTTTTT
>VTPC01004103.1:0-12416 GCA_011009095.1 Ignelater luminosus
AATAACTGCGGGATAATAAAATGCCTTTCCATTTCCGCTATGATAAAATAATAAATCCCTGAAATACACATGACGTCATATGCAGCATTCAATGTTACTGCAGTAGAAGGTAGGTGTAAAAGTGCATTATCCGTAGCACCGATTATTGATTTTCATGTTAATAATAATTTTTAAATAGAGTAAACATTATTCTTAAAACACCTTTTAGTAGCGGGAGCTTTTGAGATTTTTATAAATTACGTTTCATTATAGGAAAATATCATTAAAACGAACAAAAGCTCTTTAAAAGTGCTTTTACCTTTGAGGCTGCTTAGAATAATAATCGTTTAGATTTAATGACGTATAAGCCTGAATAAGTGACGTGTTAAATATGGATTTCACTCAAGGGGTTTGTTAAAATTCTCACAATCTATAATTATGGACGGATAGAATCGATCAATTTCTCTTGGAGGTTTCAAGTTTGGCCTTGCTTCTAAATTTTGCTAGTGGCATCAATACTTTCGGGTTAACAATAGAGATATATACGATATAAATACAATCATTTTGTTGGGTTTATAAAAGATAATAAAGAATGTTAACTACTTTTATTCAGAAACATTTTCTTTCTTAATTTTTTTTGAAGGAAATTTCTAATAAGAAGAAAAGTTTTTATAACTGTGGGTGTTACGGAGGAAGTAACTTCTATCTGTGAAATTTTTATGCGATTAAAGTTATAATACGGTCTGAAGTTTATCTGCTAAAAAGAGTTCCACCTTACCTGCCTCCTACATAGATTGTATAAAACTAGAGGAAAGTACAGGTAATGCATCTATCCCAAAGGTATACAATTTAACTTCAAGTATTAGAACGTTACTTCGTTAAAACTTTCCGATAAATGCGGAACAAACTTTTATTGAAATAAAAATAAGTGACTACTAGATAATATATCTGTTTCTAACTTGCAGTTAGAAGTATGCAAGGCATACCATTGTATTCTTGAAAATTTAAGTAACGATAAATAACAATTTAAAGTTGAAAAGCTTCAAGAAGCACTAAAATGTTTTATTAAGTACAATTCTACATCCATGGAGCATTAAGCATCTGGTAGTAAACAATTTTTTAATTTATAGCATGACATTATGGTGGAGGCAACTAAATTTATAATTTCTAATAATATTTTTTACACTGTTTAGATTTTCTCTTTTTTGATCAAGATCGTATTTGGCTCTTCAAAGATTACATTACCATCGTTCTTCGGCCGAATAGAAACCAATATAACATGACCGTTACTTATAGAAAGGTTTATGAAACCTAAACGTTCACAGATAAAACTAAGTTACTCTCTTGGTAGCACAAATCATTTTGTAACTCACCAGCTTCATTCATGGATCGCTACAGCTTTAGCTGATTTTACTTTGCGTTTAGATCTTAAATCTCTGATTGCGAATGGAAGTTCTCCATGTTCAGGTACGTTTCACGTTTCATCTTTGTCTTAGTGACCTATTGTATCTTTTATTACCATTATCAAGATCACAATGTCGAACTACTAATATGTAGAGTGATTTACAAATCATTAATCTGATTTTGTCATACTATTCTAGAAATCATTTTTAAAAACTTTAGGTTCTTAATTCCTTTTTGAAGATGAGATTTCTAATTCAATATTTAGATTCTCAAAACTTTAGCACCCAAAAACTTTCTTTTGTACTAGACGGTACTGCTTTTCATTATCTAAGGAAATGGAATTTTATATGTCAGAAGTTACAAATTTGAAAAAGCGTAAAGTACTAGCCCACTTTCAAAATCTACAAGAAGCCTCAGCTACTATTTTTATGATTGCACTATACTGAAGGTAATTGTACAGATCAGCAGTCTTTAGAAGTTGATGGTAGATAAGAAGTTCTTCAAGTTTTCAACGACTTTCAACCATGAAGTTGTTTCATCTTGTGGTAAGCAAGATGAATGGTCTACAGGTAGATCGAAGACAGCCAAGTAATTGTTTTACAAAAAGTTCCTAATTTTCCAAAAACAAAACAGTACAAGGTGTTTGCGTAAAAACAATGAAAATAAAATAATTCCGTGGTCTGTGGACAATCTCTGGGCAAATATATATTACAGATGCATGAGAACGTAACAACTTGGAATGCTTGTGCTGAACTCCCTCTAATATATCTACTGCATATGTCAAAATTACTTTACTCTATAGGTTGTTTTGGATATCCAGTTTTATGAAGTTTTTAAAGCGCGTAAAGGCTCTAATCAGCTATGTATTGCCTTCTTCTACCAGAAGTCTTGTTTTGAAATTATACTACGATCTTTGCAGAGATTTGTTTGGTGCTTTTGCATTTTTATAGTTTCTTCTATCGCATAATTCTGAGCTTATACAAATCCAAAACTTGCCTAATTTATTATAAGCCAACATACTCGAGTTAATTTTGAATTGAACATCTTGATTTTTTTATTTATTGCTATTCAATACAACATCATAGTCGTTTTTCGCAATCTAGTTTCCATCGCTTTCTATCCCTCTAGTCCTCGTCTTGTAGATTTACTTCTCTCATCGCGTTTCTAACACCATCATTCTAGGTTTCCTCGGGCGACCTCTTCTCCTTCTTTGTGTTGGTATCGATTCTATCATTTTCTTCGGCCATCTGTTTTCATCCATACGGCATACATGACCGTACCACCTAAAAATTTTGGTTTCAGTGGTGTAGATATTGTGGTATTTCCCCATTCTCTCGCGTATCTCGTCGTTTTTTATTCTGTCGTGTAAAGTCAGTTTACAACAACGTCTCCAAAATTCCATTTCCATTGAACGTAACTTATTTTTCAAACTTTCAGTCAATTCCCACACCTCAGCCCTATAAGTCGCAATAATTTCTACGATGGTCTTATAATATTCTGGTTTTAATTTCTTGTCTAATTTGTGTGTTCCACAGTATTTTACTTAATTGTTTTGTTAGAAGAATTAACAAAACAATTCTTGATTTATGCTGGGGTAAAATGAGACAAGATGTGTTATTGAGGTAAAACTTTAAATAAGACGCATTTACTTTACAGTTCCACAAATTCAAAACGTACACTGGAAAGATTGAAAGAGAAGACTAATCGGATAAGGTTACGGAGGATGGAATACTACTCGTTTGCTCTCTAAAACAATTTCATTTCCTCAGACTACTTTGAAAGGGACAGTAAAAACTGCAGAAGTAAATAATGGGACAATACCAAATGGTACTAAATACTTCTAGGACCCAAAATAGTGGTATTCTTAAAAGAAGAGACCGAGCTAGTTAAATACTTTAGATTTATAAAGGATTGACAAACTGCAACAAAACTGAAGTCTCTGTTGTTCTAAAGAAACAAGATGCAAGATAATCCAGAAACAGGTTGGAAACAAACTGGTGCCTTCGTTTTTGCACAGTGATCACTGTTAAAGTTTGTTTCAATACAACAGGCCACTTATATGCAATTCGTGATGTTTTTCTTTTTGAGAAAATAAAGATAAATTATCTCTGAACTATCCTTGCAATAATTTAGGAAGATTGCTCTGTTTTGTTGCCATGACATCCTTTTGTTATTGTCTTATTGGTTCTGTTTCAATCCAAGATTATGGTATTTACTCACCAGCTAGCAAAGCTTTTTGGTACAGCTTTCATCTAAGCAGCGACAATAGTAAATGAATTCAGGAAATGTGTCATTTAGCCTCTACGGTTTTGCAGACAGTGAGTTTATAGTTTCTATGGCTGAAATTGATTTCACTAAATTTAGAAGGCTAGTTTTAAGTCATGATAGTCAGACCTTAGACACCCATAAAACAACAACACAACCAGGAAGTTCCTAATCCTGTTTATTTTGACCTGGTAAACAGCCTAGATAAGTATGTAAAAAAAGCTCAAACAATTAATCCTACTACACAGTAGAAAAAACGAATTTTTAGAGAACAAGGTAAGACTGCGATTAAACATAACATTTTTGCCATATGGAGACAATTGAAAGAATCCATACCACGAAAAGCAAGAGAGAGAGGAGAAGGATGAAACACACGTACTAAAAAAGACTACGTCGTCCGAAGATATTTAAATCTTAAAGACCTAAATGACAAAACCGGACATGTTTGCCTGCTCTGTGAACCTGACTAAAATTCTTATCTCACTAGTAAGGCAGGATGGGAAAAAATGACTTTTTTGCTTTTTTATTTTTTTTCATTAGAACCACTTTGATGTGCAATCTTATGATTTGCAATATGGGGAACAAATTGTCAAAGGCTGTTTAATACAGGAAACTTATAATATACAGACTTGACTTATTGGGTTCTGGAAGTTTTGACGAGCGTTTGTTTCGTGGAGAGCAAATTGTTTTTACATGTACAAATTATGCTTGCATCAACCATTCTGTGGATTAATAAATAACCCACCGTTTGAAATACAGATACTAGCAATCAAGATAACATCAAAATTTAAGATGCACTTAGCACCTGCTTTTGTCTTAGTCACTAGAATCTATGCAGTTTGATTTTTTTGTCTCAAGCACTGCATTTTCTATACTTGAAAGTTAATTATATTTGCATCCATTTTGGTTAATTATTTAACCCCAAAAGTAACAGAACTACTTAATACAATTATCTGTACATTCTTACCAGAACACTTAGATTTTCTAGATTCTCAAACTTAACTGAATCAATTTCAACAATAGATTTTGAGATTGTTCATGTTCATGTCTGTTTACAGTAATTTATTTCTATTTACACCATGCTTAATGGTCGGCATTAAAAAGATAAATCCCTAAGGTTGAGAAGCACTGATGTAACTCTCACAATCAGTAAAGGCCAATCTAAAATAGTACAGATATGCATAAGTCATGATGTGTGGGATGCCTAAAAGCATTGACAGAATGCAAAGTGATAATCTATAAGATGCTTTAAAGCATTGCTGGCAGTGAACCTGTTAAAATGTGAATTTTCAAAACCTGTTCGAGAAAAAAACCCTTTTAATGCTAAAGGATATTCCATGCCCCTAAAACCCTGGATATGTTACACTTGTACAGCAGTTCTAATTTTTCCTTAAATTAACCCCTGTCACACTGGGTTAACACCAGACAAGTTAACCATTAAACATGTGAAATGTGCGGATTCTTTGTAGCACTTAAAACCTTTGCAAAATAAATTAGGATTTGTATGGAAGAAATTTTTTATTCCTCACAGAGGAATTAATTGAATTTTACTTATTTTTTAAGAGCATATTTGATTATGTTTTGGACAAAATGCAAAATTGCTCTAAATATTTTGTTTCCAAAACAACAAAGCCTTGAATATTTGTTTTTTCACAAAACATATAAAGTCATACTATCGCATGTTTCTGTGCAATTTAATATTGAATTATCTTTATTAGTTATCACCATTCAACAAGAAGCGTGTGCTTCAAGTGCTAAGTTCACGAGTTTTGTAAGCTTTTGTTGTGTGAATCGACATGAACCAAGTCACACATATGTAAATAAAAAATTCTACCTTTTAATGTTTAGCTTTAGTTTTCCTTTGTTTCAAGAAGTATCGTGTTTTAAATTAATAATTTAAGAAAAATATTTTGTATTTCCTCGAATATTTTAAAAGAAAACTCGAGCAAATTTATTAAAATAATTTTTGCTTCAGTAACTTTACTAAAAATAAGTTTTTATGTCACTAAAAAATCAATATTTCATTTGGTTAATGCTAAAACTAGATCAAATATGAATAGTAGTTATTTTTATTATTAATATTGGAATTTTTCCCGAAACGTCTTATTTGCCATATTTATTTTATACGATACTAACAAAAGTAAAGTTCAAATAACTACTATTCACATTTAAGATGGATATTAATTACTTTTACTACTTTTTCTGAAATTAAAGAGAAGAAAAACACGAATCCTTGTTTCTTATCTTAACTATCAAGCAAATTTAATCAATCTATAGCTATTTAATAAAGTCTACTTTCTGCGAATAATTTAATGAAAGTGAACGGGGGGCTATTAAGTGAGAACTTGTATAAAATCGAACATCGAAGATCATTTGATATATCAGAACCGTACCGGAGTTCATTGTCAAACTTGACAGCAACCACAATGAATCAAGCTCAAACCAAATTAAGGGCAAAAGTCATCTATTAAATAGGTCAGGCTTGTGCTACTTTCTTATTTATAGCTCACTAGTAACCTTGCCAAAATATTCGCTCTCAAGAAAAAAAAATGTAAGTGCACATCTCGTCCTCAATATTTTTAAAAGTTTACATGTCAGCTCTTACCTTGATAAATAATCCCCGGAACAAGCAAATCACTTTTAAAAAGTTCGTGGCTGACGGAGATGTTGATAGCACCCCGAGGGTCGTCCGCCACGTCTCCTTCGAGGGTGCAATCGTCACCCGCTGTTTCGGACTTAAGTAACTCCGTTGGTTCCAATTCATCAACGGCTTTGTGTCGAGATGATATTATTTCCGGTGGTCCTGGACTTCTTCCGGGTGCCGGATCTCCTTCAGTTCCACCCCCAAAACCGGGAGGATGAATAACCATTCCGTTACACATCAAACACTTCTCGAAAACTAATAAAGTTAAAAGGAGTAAAAGAACTAATTTACACATTTTTTACGAGTTATGTTTGAAATGTTACATTGCAAGAGCAACTTTTGCTTTGTTTTTATTTAGTTTAAGAAACACCTGTGTTTAATATTTTCATGATTTCTTTCAAGTTTCCAATTTGTTTTTACACTTATTTCATTATTCGTAAAGGAAACGCATTTCACATCAAAATTTAAAAACAAAAAAATAAAAACATCGAAAATAAAGCTGTTTTTTCGGGTTGAGAACAATTTTATTTTTTCACAAAACTAATATTTTGCTAGATATATACTTTCTTTTTACATTGATGTCCACGTTGGTGGCACGTACGCGAGGGGTGCAAGCGAGTGGCAGAGCGGACTGGTACGATACGACTAAAGCTCGAAAAGCTCCCGCTCCGGCAACCCGCAACACTCCTACCCCCTATCCAATCGATTTAAAGCTCTAGGCATAAAAGCTCGAGACACCTGAGCTGTATCTACCTACGTATGGATATTATGTAAAATGCCGTAATTGCACCGTAGTGGAACGCTAAGCTGACCTCGTTTTTCATCATTTTAATAATTTCCTTGTCTACATTTTGAAAATTCATAAATTTCGCGTACTTACTTTCTTATTTATAACGGTTTCTTAAGAAGTTTTAGCCTAGTCAGAAGTTTAAAACTTTTGTTTAATTTACTGATGTGCTCTTGAAGTAAAAAGATGAAGCAAATAAGTTTGATGGTACTCGCAATTATCGAAATGTCATGGAATGTTATGTCCAGTAAACAGAAATAAGAAAAGAAACAAAACAGAAACGAAACAATTAAGTAAAGGAAATAGAATAGTTAGCAATAGTAAGTGATACGATGTTTTTTCCAAAGAAAAGACTTCTGTTTACAGGAACCTTTACAAAAGTTTCTGTACGCAACTTATTTAAAAGTTTTTATCACAAATATAGCTTTGACTTCTAACATCAATAAAACTTAACTATATATGGCTTTTCTGCATTTTTGTACAATTAAAAAAAAGGAACGCTTGTGTAATACCAATCCATTACAACGTTTCTAATTATTCTGTAATCCATCTTGAATTCGTTCAAAAAACATGTCATTTCTTGTGAAAAATTTTAGATTAGCATTAACTCATTATTTTTCAAAAAGCTTTTCAAAAAATCAGCTTTCTAAAAACGTAGCGCTTTTTACCTGGTACCTAGGTAATAACTTATTTCTCCATACATATCTACAAATACCGTGCTGACAAGTTTTAGAAACTTTAACTATTAACAACTTCATAAATAAACCACAGCGACCAAACCGCTATTAGATGTTTTTAATTGGGCCTACTTTTGCAATAGTTCGATAACTTTACCGAAGGTATCATTGCCAAGGATTAAAATTGTGAAAAAGCAAACAACAGTTACATTCATGGCAATAATGCTTTTGATAAAGTTATTTAACGATTGTAAAAGTGAACCTTAATGAAAAATACATACCATGACGATTATACACTATTTGTGGAACACCCTATATTGATTGATTATTTGCTTGCTTTGCTAAGTTGAATAACACAATTTAACCTGTAGAAAGGCTGTTTTTTACTTTTTCCACGTTTTGAACTTTAGCACTTCCGCCGCTGTCGAGAAGACCCTTGAATACTCTACTGCAGTCACCTAGATCTAGCAATCTGGCGCCCAAGCATCAATCGTAGAAAGCGTCACAGTTTTGGAGTTCGCCGGAAACACACTAAGACGGAAGCTTTGTTAGCTTGTCTTTCAGTTAGTAAAAAGTTTTGTTTTCCTTTTTGGACAAAGTCTATCTGTGAGTTTTTCGAAAGAGTTTTGTCAACGATGCTACAATCTTAGAGAAACTTGATATAAATCTCCGGTGCCAAAATCTGACTCAATAAAATCTTCGTAAATTGCATTGGTTTTTTGGTACCAAAATGTCGAGATATTTTAAAAACTTTAGGCAGAAGATAGTCTTCAGAACAATAATGTCATCGAAATACGCAAATGCTCTGGGTTCGATCTCGTGACGACGATATTGATAATTTCTGCATTCTTAGATTCTGAGACTGGTTCCTCTGTTTTATAAGGTTTGGTTGTGATAATCGGTCTCGCGCCAAATTTCCTTAGTACAGATGTATTTCTTTTCTGACGGTAACATTTAGCCTTCCTTTTTCTTCGGAGGGTGATCTCCTGAGAAATTGAACAAATAATTTCAAAGAAAGACGTTTCTGGTGCTTAAATTGATTTATATGTTTACGGTTTTCATTCCAAGCAGCACGGCGTATGTTTTCTATAGACTTCACGGATGACTATACAGGGTGAGTTTTTTCCGATGTTCAGCGAAGATAGAGACACGATTCAGTGGGGAAAGAATTACAGTTTTACGAGCTCAATTTAATGAGCTTCTTGTTTTTTAGAAAAAATGCATGGCTAACTAGATATCTGGCAAAAATAGTTTTTTGTTATTTTGTCCAGTGCCTATAGCTCTGTTATTATTGACTTTAGAAAAGATGTATAAAGGAAAAAGTTGTAGGTAATTATGTGCTTAATAATACAGTTTAACCAAATTTTTTATTTAAACTATAATTTTTGAGTTATGACACAAGCTTGTGTTTTTTCTAATGGAAAGCATAGTCGGCCATGACTTTATAAAAAAGGTCCTTTTTCAACGATTCTAACGATATACCACTTGACATAGTTTTATAAATAAATAAATTATGCCCTTTTTTTCTTTTCATTTTCAAACTGTTCAAACAGTACGCTATGGAAACAATTGATAGATGTGCATCGCGTTTAATAATAAGATTGAAATTAGTTATTAAAATTTTTATTTTAATTTCGAAATTATAAACATAATTATTTTGGTGTGAAATGTTTATTCCGCTGGGGTTATAATTTTAAATAAAAATATTTCTCTGAAACTAATAAACAGGGAATGACAAACGATAAATTAAGAAACAATAAAAGAAATTGGGATATAAATAAAGTAGTATCAAAACAATGTAATTGAAGTAAGTAAAGTATTTAAGGTAAGTCAACAAAGCAGATTTAGATAAAAATAGGTACTTCACTCATAGGTGTAACTAAAAACTAAAAATGCTGTTAACATAGTATGCTATAGAAACAATTAACAGATGCAAATGACAATTACCTATTGACAGGTGCAAATCATTTAGTTTCTAATTAATGTTGATTTCGGTTTCGTAAATTATCAATATGAATTTTTCAAATCAAGAAAAGCGTAATACGATTGAGTGTTACATTTTGTGTCATAAAAATGAAAAGATAGGGTATATCGACAGTTGTACGACACAGTAAGATGACCTTAGAGAAGCTGTACTAGAAGTTTTTGCTAATATTGATGTACGTTCCGTTAGAAAAGCAACAAATTCGGTTTTAAAAAGGTGTAACTTGTACATTAATCATAATGTTGGACATTTTGAACATGTTTAGTCTTAAATACTTTACTTACTTTAATTATGTTGTTTTGGTACTGCTTTATATTGTAATTTCCTTTATTGTTTCTTAATTTATCGTTTGTCATTCTCTGTTTATTGGTTTCTTAGAAATTATTTTTATTTAAAATAATTATGTTTATAATTTTGAAATTTAAATAAAAATTTTAATAACTAACTTGAATTTTATTATTAGACGCGATGCGCGCATCTATCAATTGTTTCCATAGCGTACTACTTGAACAGTTCGAAAATGAAAAGAAAAACAAGGCCATAATTTATTTCTTTATAAAAATAACTATGTCAAGTAGTATATCGTTAGAATCATTGAAAAAAGGCCTTTTTTATAAAGTCATGGCCGACTATGGTTTCCATTAGAAAAAACACAAGCTTATGTCATAACTAAAAAATTACAGCTTAAATAAAAACTTCGGTTAGACTGTATTTTTAAGCACATAATCACCTATAACTTTTTTCTATACATGTTTCTTTTATAAAGTCAATAATAACAGAGCTATAGGCATCAAACAAAATAACAAAAAAATTATTTTTGCGAGATATCTAGTTAGCCATGCATTTTTCCCAAAAAAAACAAAAAGCTCATTAAATTGAGCTCGTAAAACTGCAATTCTTTCCCCATTTAATCGTCTCTCTACCTCCGCTAGTTTCCGAGATCCCCATACTAAACATCGGAAAAAACTCACCCTGTATGTACCTTACTCATGTTTGCCTCTCTATATATTATTCGGATACCAGTATTTCAGCTACTCTTGGGCTCATAAATGAAATCGTTGATTTTGTATCCAAGATATAAACCTTAGCGATTACTGGTATGAACGGTCGGTTATCGTTGCTTTACAGGCATGAGCGGTCTCTGTACGTTAAGCTCTACTTTTCGCATTGGAAGCAAAACTGATTTGTTTCTACCTTTGGAACGGAAGTACTGTCTGCCCACATCTCCAGCATGTGGTTTATTTTGTTGGTTTAAAGCTTTTGCAGGTTTGGAGCGTCGTGGATTACAAATGTATGCGCCGGAGTAATACTGCGTGGTTATTGATTACGTAGAAACAGTTTTTGGCACATTAGCGTCTGCAGAACTGTCACATACTTTGTCACAGATTAATTATCTTGTTGGACTCGTTTACTGATTTGCGTTTTTAAAGTCGTCAAGATCGTCCTGGAAGTTCTTCCAGATCTTCAAGACCTTCGGTTAACATCTTAGGATTCTTATGAAGTACGGCTAAAAGGTTATCTTCCTGAATGCCATAAAGCAATCAAACCTCTTCCACTCTTTTTGAAAAGGAAATTGGATTGATTTTGTCAATGAAGTTAACATGCCACTTAGATAGACACATTTGATCTATTTTTGGTCTTCCGGGATAAGAGAAAGGAAAGTTGATGTACGGTGTAACAAAAGACAAATTCTGTCTCCCATTCAAAATATTGTGTAAGCATTGACTACCGTTTGTTCCGTTCTTATTTTGGACTTATCAGTGAAAGACAGCGATGGTCAACGCTTACACCTTCATGACAGATTACACAGAAGCCATTAAAACGGAGCGCCTTGTACTAAATAGTACAGAGGACGAAACCTCAACTAGCCCTTTCTTAATACAAAATAAAATTTTATGTATTTATTTATTATTATTATAATATACAGATAAATTTTGTTTCCCCATCAAAAATTTGTCTTTATATTATACAGTGTGTACAGAATAAAATAAGGTACATGGGGATTTTGGAAATGGTAATAGATGCAAGATTGTTGAAATGGAAAAAAAAGTTGCTCATTTACGGGTTCATTATCCGGATTTACATTTTTAAAAATTAATTTTGTTACCGAGATACAGGGCGAAAACTAAAACTGTGCGTTTTCTAAAAACCTCCATATTTTATTTATTGTAAGAGATACATTCACCAAATTGTTAGCACATGGGTAATGGGTAATGAGGACTTTAGAAATGACCTTGAAAACATTCTAGGCGTACTAAGTTTTACGAAATCGTATTGTTATTTTTGCGGGTGCCATATTGGATTATTACATTTTTGAAATCGTCATGAAAAGAGCTTTTCAATCAAGTAAACATTTCTATGTTCAGTAAAAAAAACAATGATCGCAAATAGCGACATTGCACTTTAACCGAAGTAGGCGTTGAATTAGAGGATTGCTCAAACAACGGAATGTCATCTTATTAAAAAACAAACACGCTATTCTATTTAACAAATGAAAGTCGACTTTGTTCCTGGTTTGTCAGATTGTTCTAGAAAATGTTCTACTTTTAGTTTTGCAATCCACAAAATTCAGCTTTCGTACTTTAATACTATTTGGGTATACACCGTTCACGAAGTTTATGGGCCGTAATAGGTCATGCTTTCATTTTGTTAGGTTGGAAGTGTTTTCCTTTTTTT
>VTPC01004104.1:0-14656 GCA_011009095.1 Ignelater luminosus
TCAACAATGGCCTATTGGGAGGCGTAGCCCGATGTGTTTCATATTTACTCTTCTTCAGAAGATTAATAGAGGGTAAAGCCAGACAGTAGGTCACCTTAAGTGGCCTGTTACAAAGCTTATTCCGGCCCGTTTCATATTTAGTTTCCTTAAGAAGGTTAATGAAGGACGAATTCTCACCTATAGCGCAGTCCGACATGTTTCATATTTAGTTTTCTTTTAAAAGGTAATTAAGGGTGAAATTTGAACGTAAGCCACTGAAAGTGGCCTCTTGGGATGCGTAGTCCGACCCGTTTCATATTTAATTTGTTTAAGAAGATTAATGGAAGGTAAAGCCTGTGGGTATCACATGTGAACGGTTCAAAGGCTCAGTCTAACCCGTTTGATGTTTAGGATTCTTGAAAATATTAATAAAAGGTAAAGCTCTGACTTGGGCCTTGTTACTGACGCAGTTCGATCAGCTTCGTGTTTATCTTTTGAGAAAGGTTAATGGAGGGCGAGATCTGATTTTGGGCCATTTGGGCCATTTGGGCCGCAATGGGTCGTTGCCACAAGCGTTGTTCTCTGACCTGGAAAACCTAAATAATATGTAACTGTAAGTAAGGAAAACTTTTTCGATTCGAAGATTTTTTGAAGTTTACACAAAAGTGGCTCATATGCACTCGGCGGTCATGCGCAGAAGAGTGAGTGAAACCGCTCTCTCTATAGCTTGCGTGAAAAGTAAAATTTGCAAATCTTCCAACTGCCACTTCTAAATTATAATTTGATCGTGGTACAGGTTAACATACCCAGTTGTAATAATTTTGTTAGCTAAAGAGGTTTTGAAATTTAAAACTTCATAACCTTGCTCGTTCTTCCACTATGAAGCTAAATACTCTTACAATAATCCAGAAAATTGGCACCAACCCAGACATTACAAACTAAACAGTTTATTTTCCATTAGAAAAGTAAATAGAAAAAGGCAGCCTTTAAAACCAAATTTTAAATGTATTTACACACGTATAACTAGATTTGTTTTTAGCTTATGTACAGTAAACTACAGCAGAAGATGAAAAGTAAACTCAAATACGTTACTTAAACAAGTTATTCTTCTAGTAGATCAAAGCAAGCAAAGAAACAAATTTTTGTTTTATTCAAATATTAACAAACAAACGAAGTCGACTAAAAAAGTAGAAGGTATACGTGGTTGACTAATCACGATTTTAATGTTCAACGCAATTTATTATTTCCCAAACAGCAAACCGATCAATAAGAATGCCTATCCGTTTCAATTTTGCCTCGCAGAGATTCATTTGTCTATTTCTAGGATAACTCTGACAAATCCTATTTTTATTTCAAATTGACAATTTTTCAAGATTTATCGTTACAAACGTTCACCATTTTTTCAGTTAGAAAATTCTTAATCTGCCCATTCATATTTCGTTGTATTAGAAGTGATTGTTAAGATTCTAGGAAACTCGAGTCGTCTTTTTCTTAAGTGTTTTTCTTGTGTCGCAATAGAAAAAAAATTATAATAAAGGCTTGAAGAACCTTTTGATTCTGGCCTCGTCTATCAAAGTCGCGTTTGTACCTTCCTTATGTCAAGGTTCTTGTCTTGAGGTTTTTGATAGACCCAATGCTCATGTGTATTGATAAATGTGTTGGCTGTCAGCGGGTCTATTAGCGCGCCAGTTCGGTTTCTTGTACTATAAAGGACCTAACCCTGTCGCTCGGTGTCAACGTGGTCGACAATGATTAATTGATGGCGACCCAGGAATCTCCTATTGCTTCATCATTTATGGCTTAAAATCTATCCGAATGTGGAGAAGGGAAAATTTAATAATAGAATCTCTTCACCCCCATTATCAACACGCACAAAACTTTCACCCTCACTTTTGAAAATCATTTCGCAATTATTTTACGCAGTGGGCACGATGTATCCTGCCATCCCCTGTATCGGAACAAATCCACGACCTCCGCGTCCCATTGATCCGGAAGTAGCGACCGGAACCCATCAATACTGTTTGATGTATTTACTGCCCGATTTCCACAACTGTACGGTGCAGAGCGTTTCCCACGTCCGACCGACATACATTATGGAGGACCGAAGTCCGCACTACTGGACTCTCGCTGATTCACACATACAAGGAACCCTAATAATTCTCTTAACACAATACGCACACCTAGTGGGCACACACTCGATGATCGATATCGGATTCACTTTGAGAGGCAGAAAGCATCTTCATTAGAAATGAGCCACGGCCTGTTACTTCCCATTGTGATTCGAAAGCAAATTCGATCTCCTACACTACTATTCAAAGACGACCCCATTAGCCGATTAATCATGCAAATCGTGGCTCGAGTAACGCTGCCGCAATAAGTGTACAGGATGTCGAGAACATCTAAACGATATTTAGTTGACCGATCGAAGAATGGAGGTGATAAAAAGGGGAGACTGAAAGACATTTTGTGTTAAGCCCCTGGGAGGGCCAGAAAAAATAACTTTACTGAATCATCCCAGACCAACAATAACATCGTGTTAGCAAATCTGCAGCAATTCAATAAAGGCTAATAAAATAAAGAATGTGTGGGAGGATGTACGAGTGTAAAGAAACAAAACTGTTAACTTTTCTCGCGATCTTACCGCTTCAAGGGCTTGAAGACTCGTAACAGTTGGTAAGACAATAAAAAAGTGTAAAAGAGGGAATAATCGTCCGGTACGCCGAGAAGAATTACAAGATAAATCCAAAAAATGCAGAGTAGTGTATTCATCGAGCGTATCCGTATCCATAGTCTGCCAAATAAATCAAGATAGGCAAAAAGAAAGGCGACCGGCCTGGAAAGTGTTCAGCACTACGACGGCCAAGTGGAAAATCCACAGCGATTTATTATAGCAACACCAAGTCAACATAAATCATTTCGAGATATCGCCGCACCGATAGACCGAGAGCTTTTTAATTTCCCCACGCGTAGTTTTCTCGTTCCACCTCCGCCTTCCACAGAGACCGCAGCCCCTGAATGTTGCTGTTGCGGCGCTACGTAGTTCGACGTGCGAAAAAATACCAACAAAGCACGATAACATATCGCGAATGTCTGAAATATCGAGAAATGGTGTGAAAAATGCCATAAACTAAGATGTCCGATGTTAATGTTCGATCCCTTGCCGCTCAGGTCGCTACCGTTTCCTTTACACTTCTTCTTCTTCCACACCCTCCCTTGATCAGAAATCAAACAGATGTCAAAAAGTTTTCCACCCCAACCTAACATAAAATCAAAATTTCAAAGTTCCACCCGTGCTCTCATATATTTTATCGTTCGGATCCTAAACGGTCAGAAAGTTTTTACTTGTAACGCATATTTTTTCTTAGTTCCAAGAAAAAATTACCCCCGCGGACTAGTTTTTCTGAACGACGTTTTCAACTTCGCGTAGAAAATTTGCTTTTATTAGACATCAAAAATGGGATAGAGGAAATTATTTCGACGTAACTGCATGTAATGAAGTTACTACCGAGTTCGCAACTATATAAAATATGGTGATAACGAAATTTTTGATGCAAAGCTAATTTTAACTTGAAATTTATTCCTTCTCTCTAAACCAAAGAAAAAAGAATTGAACAACTAGCAGTGATGGAAAGCGTTATTAAAAGTTAAAAATGGAAAATTTATGATTTTTCTCAATAATAAGTAGTTAGTAGCTAATGTGCAAGAAGCAAAATAATAGAGAAACGCAAGACTGTCGTTGGAATCAAGTTCATTTATAAATTTTAAGTGACTCTGAACTCGATGTCATTAAATAGTTTCATCTTAAAGGAAATTAATAGAGAAAATGTACAGATTCTAGAGGAAAACTACAATTCTTAACTTCTGAAAGCTCTTTATTAGTTATTCAAGCTTGCCCTTTGCCGTAGTTGTTCTTAAATGGCGTGATCGAGTGTTTTAGTACAAGGGGATATCAACTGAGAGGTGGGATCATTTCAATAATATTTTGAATTTGAATAATTTGTTAAGAAATCAATTTAATAGTTTCCTATGACTATTTTTTTGAATTAAGAAGTCCAATCGATTTGAGAAATAATAAATTGGCATACAATTTTTTTTAATAATGAGATTGTAAAATGTGTATCAAAATATGCATTGGAACACTGTTGTTATTGTAGTTAGAATGCAATTCGTTTGTTTCAGAAAATACAAGGATTCTGGAGTAAAAATCGTCAAAGCTTACATAAAGGTATAACTAGAGTTCAATCTTTGCTCTATAAACCTCAGTAATCATGACTCAAAAATTTTAGCAGGAACGGGTAATTCAAACTTGTTTTGGGCCTAGTAGGAGCTTCTAAAATATGTGTTGATTCAAAACAAATTTTCAATATCTGCTTTTGCCTTTAAAGCTAATTTTAATTTTTAGAAGCCGAAACTAAGAAAAGTTAAGTTTGGGTTGTAGGTTAGTAGAAGCTTTTAGAAGACACCCAAAACTTTAGGAAGCCTGACGTAAACCATGCTGTACCCTTGTTGTTCCTTTTCATCCACAGAAATTCTGCTGGTTAGGAGTTTTAGAGTTGTACTAGATTGCAAGCACCTTGATACAGAAAGATGATTTGAAAGTCTTCTTTGATTAGATAACTTACAATGAACTATCAGGAGTTTACTTCTCACCTCCAAATCGTAAGCTGACCATTTGGTTACAAGCTTAGATATATAGACTTAAAGAAGCTGTAAATATCTGAATCAGGGATTCAGAACGTACCAGCGATAACGACTCCAAGAAGAATGAAAACGGAAAGCCTATAGAATTTTAGGCATGGACTTTTACAAAAAGTCTTTTCTTTGGTCTATCTCACTTTGATACCAAGAAAGTTGTTGAGTGAGAAAAATTGCTAATTGTGGTTGGTTATGGACTTTTATGTGAAGATAACCTTAGAGAGTAAACCAGAGAGCAGAGGGAGTAAACCAATAAAACTTCTAGGGTCTGCTATATCCTCTTTCCCCAGTTTGGGATAAACCTAACGTTTTGCAATTTTCAAATTTTTGGAAATATCTCCTGTTCTAAACATGCATTAAATATTCTAACAAATACCTGCCCGTTTATATCAATTTCTTTGAAAAACCTTTCCTTGGCAGCATCCATTTTTTACATGCTAACTATTGATTGGCTTACTCTTTTTTGCCTTTGATTTTACATCTAGTGTCCTATCGTCTAGCATGATTTCTAATTCCCGAGCTAGTTGCAGAACGTTTTCTTCAAATCTTTCCCAATTTGCCTTTCTATTACAAAATTATCCTTTCCCGGTCCCTCAAACCTATTTCCCACCTAATGAAACAATGATCACTAAGGGTTTCCTCCTCTGTTACCTCCCACCTATCTATACCTACATATACTAAATAGCTAGCTGCGGTAGCATCTATTATACTGGACCCCCTATGCCCAACAATGTCGGCCTATAGCCTACATTAGGCACTATCAAGTCGAGCTCTTCCAGCACCTCAACTATTCAAGTCTGCATTGCTTCCCCATACTACACTTTTTGCATTAAGATCACCCCCGTCTCACAACAGTTCTCTACTCATATCTGTCCGCTGCTTTCTTCCTTCATCTCCGGACACCAAGTCTTTTCAGATCCGCTTCTACATCTTCTGTTCACCTAAGTCGGTGCTTTGTCTTCCCCTTTTCCCCCCTGATCCACTCATAAAAATCTTCTTCATCGCTCCATTTTTGCCCTACTTTTTGGACGTGTCCAGCCCATCGTATGCGGCTCTTCTTGATTTCAACGACAACGTCAGGCTTTCTAAACAGCTGTTGGAGCTCCAAATTGGTTCTTATCCACCAGACCTGCCTTTCTCTAACCGTTCCATATATCTTTCTCAATACTTTCCTTTTATATTTTCTTAGAGCTTTCTCATCCCTAGCGATCCAAGTACACACAATTGATGAGTCGCAGTCCATTGTCATTACTTTCTTCGTGCAAGCTGTCCCTGATCTGAAAACTTCCTCTGTGCCCACCTTGGCATTGAGATCCCCAATAATTGTCTTTACGTCTCTGGTAGGTATCTTGTCAAATTCCTCTTCTAATTTGCTGTAAAACGCGTCATTTATTTCCTCATCGACGTTTTCTGTTGGTGCGTTTACACTGCAAAGGGTATCCTTGAAGAACTTAAGCTTCAGCCTTAAAGCGCATAGCCTCTCATTAATCTCCCTGAAATTCAGAACTAACTCCGCCTGGGACGTTTTAGTGGTGGATTGAGTAGCTACTGGAGAAGGCTTGCAACCCATCACCCGTAAAAACCATCACTGCAAAAAATAGAGACGTCAAGCCTCGGAATGTGAACGAACCAGCTAGAAGACGACTCTGGCAATGAAAACGGACAATTGGCACTTGGAATATTCAGGGAATTAGAAGTAAAATGAAGGAGGTTATCAAAGAACTTTCCAAAACTAACATTGAGTGAAACCAAAAAGGGCACCGGAATAGAACAAGTACAAGATTATATACACAGATTTAGAAGTGTCCCAAAGCAACAACGAGCAAAAAGAGGTGTATCCATACTAATCCATAAAAAATTCAGAAAATACAGAACAGACTGGACAACTATCAATGAAAGACTCTTGACTGCCAATATTAATTATCTCGGATATCATCTTACCATCATAGCAACATATGCCCCCAATGAAAATGAAGACATCAACTCAAAAGATCAATGCTAACACAAACAATACGAAAAGTAGGAAGACCTAAAGAATAAATCTTAATCCGCGCATCAACAACACTAAGAAAGTAATTGGCGCCTTAAACTCTATACTATGGCAAAAAATATCACCATAAGAATCTATGATATCATCGTCAAGAGTACAGTTACCTATGGATCTGAAGTATGAGAGATCAGCAAGAATATGAAGCGAAAACTGCTAGCAACGGAGATGGATGCCCTCAGAAGATCAGCAAGAAAGTCAAACTTGAAAATAATAACAAACGAAGAGATCAGAATAATCACAAATCGCGAGAAAACTACAATTGACGAAATACAAATCAAACAACTTACCTGGTATGGCCATGTCAACAGAACGCAAGATGAAAGAATACCAAAATTAGTAATGAAATGAAACCCACATAGAAATAGAAAAAGAGGAAGACCAAGAGACATATGAATGAAAGGGGTAACACCTGAACTGCTATCTTTGTCCAATTGGTTTTTTAATTCTCTTAAGGCTCCGGCTCTTCCTAACGTTCTCATGTTCCATCTAGCGATTGTAAGTTCATTCCTCTTTTTAATAAATACCTTGACTCTCCGTGTCCGTATACCATTTGTCCGTTCAATTCGAGGCTGCTGCTCAGTGTTCGTGACAAATTACTTTTTACAATTACAGCGTCTACAGTGTTTACATGTTTTACAGTTTTACAGTGACCGGGCAGCTTCCTCCTAAACAGACTGGTTTCACCACAGCTGAAGACCCCTGTCTGACTTCGCAGCGCCTCAGCTAATTCGGCTATCAAAAAGGGGGCCCAACCAGCCAATACCGCATTGGGCACCCTCTCGGTACTACTGCTGATGCTGCTGCCCACTACCAGTGACTTTTATCGTCCTCCGGGTCTAGATCCGCCGTGTTCCGTTCTCTTGGGTCTCTCACACCCTCGTGTAGAACTCTCTTTCCCTCTAGATTCCTGAGGTTGTGGGAGGACCACCCCTCCACAGACTCCTTGGTTCCCCTTAATATAGTTAACAGTACTAAATAAACGTGAAGTCTCTATTTAGTAACTTGAATGGTACTAACAAACCAAAATCCCTAAATACAAGAGAAATTTGGCAAAGATGACCAAATTCGACAATTACAAATGAAAGTGCTCATTTTGCCCTTTCGTTGTGTAACCTAGATACTTCAGTTTCTTTGAGATTACTTTTAGTTCTAGAAGTAGTAATGGAAGCAGTACTGAAAATTAGAAAGAAGAAAACTTTTTACTTGTTTTTCTCGTCAAGCACATCAGTTGGTTGTCCATTTCTTGAAGACAAATGCATGCCAGAAAGGTTCAAATAATCATCCAATATGCATAAAGATTTTTAAGTAGTAGCGCAAGCTGTTGGTATGGCTGTACGAATCTCTATCACAAAGCTAGTGGAAGCCTTACTAGAATGTTCAAGATTGGAAAAATTTCGTTTTATGACTGAAAATCGTCCCATAATGTAGATCGGGAGCAAAATTTTGAAAAGTCTATGAAACCAAAGAAGAATGTATTTTGAATATTTACGATTGCTTGGTATTTTTAGAGAAAACGTTGGACGGTTCAAAAAATACCAAAAGATTATTTTGGAGATTAGGAGTACCAAAACTTGTAAGAACAAATCATTAAAGCTATTTACAATGTTTATTACGATTCTAAAAGCTCATCTTCAAAATTGAACGTAGCTTGACTACCACATCTTGATCTGATTTCTGGCTAATTAATCTGCAACATTTGCGCCAGAACGAAAACCAGTCAACGATGGGATGTCAAGATAAGTCCATTGAAAACGATCAATAATGCCAAAGATAGACTCAAAGCTATAGAAAAATAATTCTGATCTCTTCGTCTACAGCCTCAACCCCCATGATTAACAAAGGTTGAGGACCGAGGACTCCCAAAAAGGTTATGATAACTAAAAAGGCACAAAGACGAAATTGCAGCCGTATAGCAGTTCGGCAGAGCGAAGCTCCGCTACGCCACTGCAAGGCTTTTGGGATAGCCTTGTTGCACCTTTTTGTTTAGCCTTCTCAAGATAGAAACAGCTTTCACAGTCTTACAACATTCTGGAAAATCCCAACTGGTTATAGTTATAGTATAGTACATCTTGCACCGGATCACAACAATTCTTTTCGAAAAGGCAATGCATGCTCCTACGGGTCACCTCTTCGCCCTCTATTAACTGTGTAATTTGTTAAATGCAAAGAAAGGTTGGGCTACACATATTCATTCAGCTGTAAATGTAAATTAGAAGAAAAAAGAAGAAGACTCTGGACAAGTGCCCCACACAAAGAGAGCATTCAGTATTTTGATCAAGCATACAATAGAAAAACAGAAAGTATTTTGAATCGCCTTTGACCAAGCAGTAGGGCTCTTAAGAAAACTAGATAAGAAGACGGCTTGGGATAGGCCGCAGGTCGAACTTTGCCCTGCTTTAACCTTTTTTTTTAGACACAAATACAAACACGGTTCAGGTCCTTCGCCTTTCTTTAGCATCCTTAAGAACAAGTAACACAGCTTAATACGAGTGAAAAAGTTTGCAAGAGATTTTCTCATACAGTCTTCGTACGTAAATCACACATCGGGATTCTCAACATTGCTGTGCGCTAAGCAAAGGTTCCAGTGGCTGTTTAAATTAATTTTATTGATTAGCAGGTAAATCCGTAAGCAATCACATACTGGTTCTGTCTATTCTATAGCCTTTTTGTCAATATCTTTCGTTTCTGATTAAATTCGTTTACATACAGTACAGCTTGTTACTATTTTTATTTTAGATATCCATTTTTTGATAATGACGCATCTATTACTCATTAATGAACTTCTGTCTATATGCCCGAAGCTATATACAACTGGCGAAATTAGAAAATTTTGACAATCATCAATGAATGAATGCGGAGCTGGGTACAATGCTCTATACATTGGTCACTTACCAACGGTTTTCGTCTAAATATGTTTTAATAAGTTAAACAGGGTTTAACTGTAGAGCCGTGCAAAGATCTCGATTAATAATTCTGTTGCTAAGATTGTTTAGGCACCACGTCAGGTATTACTTCGGTGCGTCAAGCGGAGCGCCGATATTACTTACAGTGTCAGTTCGTTTGTGGAGCTAGACGCAATGCCCATTAGATTTGAGGTCTTTTTCGTATTTTAGTTACAGTAAAAGATTAAAGTATGCGAGTGTATTGTTTTTGAGTTTAAAAAAGAGTCGGAGTCGAGTTTTGGGGTTAGTTACAAGTAAAAGCACACTTTTGGGCAAGAGTTCTAACTTCTATCGTGATTGGAACAATTCCTGGGTTGGAGTTCTGCCATGAAACTAAGAATTAGAGCCAAATTGATCCGAAATGCAGACCATGCTAAAAGTAAAACTCAAAACAGCAGATTTGCTGTAAAAGTTAACAATCGTTTGGAAAGTAAACAGAAATGTCTAGTAACCAACCAAAAAACTGCAAATTCTTTCAAGCTAAATAGTTTTGGGCAACGCGACTAACTTACTCAATCTTTGTAAAAATAATTTTTATCTATCTTGGCAAGATGAAAAACATCAATACTTCAGTGTTTTAATTTTTTAGTTTCTGCCAAAACCCATGCAGCGGAAAACAAGAAAATGAAAGTAGGGCAAGCACATTCTGATATCTATTGCTTCAAAAGTCACAAATCATTTCAAAATAATCAAAAATGTATCGTAATCAAAATACGACAATCGTAAGCCAAAAAGGTCCAAATTCCTTCAAGCTAGATTCTTTTAGAAAGTTAACTAACTGAATTTTTTTTGTTTGGACGAGTGTGGAGAGTGTCACTACTCAACTGTCCTAATGTTTTAGCTTTTGCCAAAACCCAAACACATTCTGATCAATCAAAGGTAAAACTTACTGCAAAAGTCACAAATCATTTCAAAATAATCAAAAATGTATCGTAATCAAAATACGACAATCGTAAGCCAAAAAGGTCCAAATTCCTTCAAGCTAGATTCTTTTAGAAAGTTAACTAACTGAATGTTAGCAAAATCAATTTTTTTTTTGTTTGGACGAGTGTGGAGAGTGTCACTACTCAACTGTCTTAATGTTTTAGCTTTTGCCAAAACCCAAACACATCCTGATCAATCAAAGGTCACAAATCATCTAGGAAGAAAGCAAAACATGTACAATAATCATAAGCCAGGGGAGTCCGAATTTTCCCAAGCTGAATGGTTTTGGACAGTGCAATTAGCCACCTAGATGATTGCAAAGTCAATTTCGCCGTGTTTTAGAAAAATGTCAACACTCAAGTGTTTTAATCTTTTAGATTTGGCCAAAACCAAAGGGGATGAATCAGTTATCAAAGAGAGCAGTAACACCTTGAGTCAAAATTTAAGAAAGAGAAGCTTTTTTGTCAAAAAACCATTGTTGCTAATTAAGACAATCCAAAATGCTGAGCATTCTACAATATTCATGTCCAATATTCTGATATATTTTAACAAAACTACAAAATGAATGTTTCCAAAGTATTTGCCAGAATAAAGTAATGCAATCTGACAATCTAACTTAATGTAAATCGGGTTTATAGGATCTTACTGAATTGAACGATATTCTCTTCTTTACTAGGTTAGTAAAATAGGAATTGAGTCATTTTAAAATAAAATTCAAACAAAGTTGCATCACAGCTAATGAAACAGTGTCACTGACGAAACAGTTCATAAATTAAATGATGTCTGTTATTACACTATTTTAGATCCTTAACGACGTCCTTAAACACGAACTTTAACTATATGAGCACCTTATCAAAACACCCTTACAACAGGTCAACAGCTGCGAAAATAGTATCTAGGTCTTATCCATAGACTAACAAAACAGTGGTTACGTGAATACACAAGAATCGGTAGGTTGCAGCGCAGCGATCCCTATTAAAATGACTCATTCTCGAGCAATTAATACAAGTTCACTTCACTTACCCAATGTTTGTAATTTGATGATTTGAACTACATCACAATTCTCCCGTACTTCCAGATATGTAATTTCACACTTGTAGCTTGCTTCGTCTTGCAATTCGACTTTGTTTATTTTTAAAAGGGCCTCGGTGTTGTTAGGGGCGTATTCTACGGACATTCTGGAACAAAAACAAAAAATTATTTATCGTTCAATTAAGTTTAACGTTCCATAAGATGATTGATTGTTTTTTCCTTATTTACTATTTTAAAGGATGATCCTAATATCACTGTTGGTGGTGTTTCTTCCCTTAAGCATTCTCAAGATTTCCATTCCGTTAGATACTAATATCCTGTTGTAGGAATTAGCAATGTTGCGGAAAACTTAGTTAAAACTAATGAAAATTATTCCATTTTCCATTCAGGAGGGAAAAGCTTACATTTCCCGAATTACATTTGAATAAGTAAAACCTTGAATGTCAAAATTTACAAAGGGGGGAAGAAGACCAAGAGGAGCTTTATTTATGTACCTACTAAGTATAAAGTGAGGGGCATTCTGAGATGTTGTAAGGATTAAGGAAAGCCGCACACGACGTCAGTATTTACGCTATAACAAGACCCCAGAAGTAAATAAACACGAAGGTTAAGTTGAACCGTTTTAAACCGGAATACCTAAAGCAGAACCGCGGAGAGGGTTCCGAAATCTTTGATGTCGGGGAGAATTGCGAATTCGTGTAATCCGGCGTTTGGCAGTAAAGCGCGTCGCTACAAGAGAGTATGGCAGGAGCAGCTACGGTGCAGGAAGAGGCGGGAGGATTTTCCATCTTGTGGACCCCGCGAAGAAGAGGAGAGGTCGGCTCGCCGCCGTAAAGGGAAAATTTGTGCTGGTGAACGCCGTTCGGGGATGATTTTACTGCGACAAAAGCTGCAATTTGTGTCTGAGCGAGGACGTGTCACGCTGCTAAGTGCTTCTTTGTCCCAGCCTCGTTTTCATTAATTTCAGCAGAGCCTGCTTGCTGTGCGCCATGCCTGCTGCAAACAAATCTTGAGAGTAAATTGTCCCTCGTGTCATATTATTATAATTACCCCCAGAAACCCCTTGTTATGGTTATACCCTCTGGGGTAATATTGGTATGTATAATAAGTGAGACGAGACGATTGTTGAAGAATTAATTTCAAATTACGTTCTCCCAACAGTTGGCGCCGGCACAAATTTGAAAAATTAATTGCCGCTTCTTCCATTTCTAAAACTACGCCGCCGCCGCCGCCTCCCTTTACGAAACGGTCCAACAATTACGACAAACTTCTTCCTATCTCGAATCGTTCCCTTTTCGTTTAGGACGAGCAGTTCTCCATAATTATTGGCATATAATTACATTTGAACTTAAAGTCAGGCGGCCGTTTTCGATTTTTTTAAAGCGAAGGATAAGAAAGGAAGTAAGAAGAATTTATGCTTTATTGCAATCGCAGTACTTGATAGAAACTTATATAATTATTATAGATCCGGATTTCATCTTATAAAGGATTCAGTCGGTAAAACAACAACAACAAACATTCCCAGAATTACTTAAATTTTACTTATTCTAGATTCTAAGTCTTCTAAGTAATTATCAATTAAGATTCTTACGCAAGATTCTAAGCTAAAGTGAATTTTCTAGGAAATCCTGACGTTATAGGAATGTTACACATGAATAAACGTGCTGGAGCTTTCTATAAAATTGTGAAAACATTTTAAAATGACAGAACAGATATTGGAAGAGTCAGAAGCACACTCTAGATGTTAGTATATGGCTTTTTACAATGTTATTCAAACCTTTCTTGTATCATTTTTTGTGAGCAAAAAAAGTTTTACTTATTCATCTGTCGGAACGTAAGACATGGATATTTTCGCACTATACCTATGTATTTTGTGGACCTGACCTTTCTACAAGTTGACCCTTTCGTGTTATTCTAAATAATCCAAGAAGATGTTGCGAATCCACAAACTTCTTACGCAAATATGGGGCATTAACTTATAGGTCATAAATCACTACATATTCTTCCTTTCTTAAATCTGATAACAGTGTTAAACGATACTAGGGGTCGGATTTTCAAGCATTCACCTTGATTTATTATAAACGTTTACTGTGTGTGTGTACAAGGGCAATTTAATTTAATAAAAATATTCTGGAATGGTGCACTAAAAGATCGATTAAACTAATCTGATTTTGTTTTTCTTATACGAGTATACAAAATAAACTTGAGAAGCTAGCATGAACTTATTGAGCCACAAACTATACTGAGCGAGAATGAAATTTCACTTTCTACCCAAAACCACTTCGTTAGCATTAAAATCAAATTATTTCCAACAAGCATCACGAATGATACATAAAATCAAGTAAGAACTCAAGTCTGATAGCTTGAGCAATATCGAAATATTACCTTAATTGCTGATCTCAAATTTTGATCCGTCGCAGAGGGGAGAAGTGTTTTGCCATTGATTACAAACAGGCAAAGTAACCAACATTTTGTAAGCATTTTTGAGGTTTCACTCTAAATTTTCGCAGAAAGTTGAGTTCTTGTTGGCTTTGCTTGCTGATTCTCAAGTTTTTAAAGCTTGAAATCAGTAGTAGGCCCGATAGATACGCTGACGAGCTAATTCCTTTGCTTTGGGGCAGTTTATTTTGTCATTTCCCACAATTCCGGAAGCTATAGATACTACATGCTTGATTTTTGGGAAAGGATTGTATTGGTCCGCAGAGTCTAAAGAAATGTTACAAAACTTCTCGATTTTCTCACAGACGGTATTCGCGGCATCCATGCCATACACCCATTTACACAAAACATTCTCTTCCGTACTACTGAGAAAGTCCTCTATCTGTCTTCATGGATTTCATTACACTTTGATCGATCACCATATTATAGGTCCACGTTCCCGAATTAAATTTATCTGTGCGTTTTACTCTGAAGAATCCGTTCTCAAAGTTCTCAAAAGCCTGTTGATCCATTGTTTCTTTCAATTTAGTCATATCTTGAAGGTATAAATGTGTCGATGTGGCATAAAGAAAGTGAAAATACGGAAGCATTTTTT
>VTPC01004105.1:6547-24649 GCA_011009095.1 Ignelater luminosus
CCTGCAGGCTTTAATTGACTACTTTGTGGATGCACGAGTACATAGACCTGGGCGCCGGCTTTCATAGGATGATAAACGATATATCAAAGTAAATATCGTAATCGAAGGTTGACATGAATCTTTGATGTCACAATTTCATGCCAAACATTCCTTAATTTGAAGATTTTTAGAAGGCATCATCAGGGAACAGATTTAAAGAAATAAAAATCATTCGGCAGGTGTTGGGTGATTTAAACACGACTCAAAAAAATACAGAGATAATTCTACGAGGAGTGAAAACTTTATTGAAGCCCATATTAATTTCTAAGACGAATTCGGAAATTTGTTAATTGTTAATTTTCATGTATTGATTGAGAAAAACTTGAAATATAACATAAAAATATCTACGTTGGTTTTGATTTTCTAGAATAAATAAAAATCGATGTTTTGTTTTCTTTCGATAATTCTTCCGTTGGATCTTTTCTCGTTCGACCTTTTATTCTTTTCGATCTTTTATTATTCGATAGCTGCTAGTTTGAGTTTTCGGAGTCTTAGCCTCTTATTCAAAAAACCACTTGAGGTTATTTAAGTGGTAATGTTTTCGCTAGGAAAGGTAGTGATCAGGGTTAATGTGGATATAACGTTTAGATGACCATTGCTCATTAGTGGCCGTGATCTGTATTAAACTGATTTAACCTAATTGCTCTTATCAAAGTGATACTCACCTAACAACCTTCGATATAATTGTTAAGAGATTGTTGTCCTCTAATAACGCTTATGTCCACTATCTGTAATCCCGCTAGCGTCCTACTAGTAGCGTGCTGTCAGTAATTACTTTTTTGCAAACTATTGCTACCAATCAACCAGCAATTTTATGCTGCCAATGCGGCCGCTTACTACTTGCTCGTGGACACAAGCAACCCAATGTACCTTTTTTGATAGATAGGATTTTTGGCTCTAGAGAACTTTCGTCTTGAGCATGCTGAACGTTTTATAACGAGTTTAGAAATTTTCTCTCTGCTTTTTTATATACATAAAGCTGCGCCCATGGTATATGTAAACATTTCTGCCGTCTACTTCCTTGTTGAAAAGTGTAAGTTTTCATTAAAGTATTATTATGTATAATTTGATGTTCATTGTGTTTAGGAATGATTTGTTTTCATGTTTGACACCTTGTGGTAAGATTTCAAATACACAGACTATCCTTCTGTCTCTAAGGTTAATCGCTAATAAGATAATTTGTTCTCCTAGCACAAAATTCCACTGTTGTCCGTTGTGTCATCTTAAAAAATATTTAGGAATTGTTTGATACCATTGGTTCCGTTGATTTTATTGGTGGTTGGTTTCTTTTAATATATCTTAACATTTTAATCTCTCGTCCAAAGAATGAGCAAGGAACCTCAGTACCAAAATAAAATTCAAATTTAGTGTTGTTGGGGTCCATCAACCAATACCATTACTATCGCCATACATGTTAGATGAAAGGGTTATCATAAGAAATTTAAAATGAGCCGTAACTATATCAGATTTTCACACAACTCGTCTTACAATCAATTAAGTGGTACACGCCATGGTATTGCGAATTTCTGCAATTTTAGTACATTTAAAGATTTAAAAATCTAAACTTACATAGTTTTACACTGTCAATAAATAATTAAATTTCATCAATTTTAAGGAAGGTGAGGTCTTAAAGTCTTCTTTGCTGCTGTGTTTTAAATATCATATTCAGCTGCGCTATACTGTTTTCTACGAATCCTACGAGGGCAACGCTGAAAGTTTTTGGATAAAAGAAAACTACTATAGATACAACAAAAATTTATTTATAATTTTTCAAAGTATTCTCCCTCATGCTCAATACATTTGTTCAAGCAGCAGAACTACTTACAGAAAACCTCACGAAACACATTTTTCGGAATTGCCTTTACTTCCTTAACAAATTTTGCTACTGCTTCTTCTGGAGTTGAAAATGTGCGTCCAGGAATTTTCTTTTCTGCCTCTGGGAAAAGCAAAAAGTTGCGGGGGGCTAAATCTGGATTCTACGGTGGATATCCTACTAATCTGACTCTTAATCTTTCCAAAAATTCACGGGTTCGAGCAGCAGAATGGGCAGCGGCATTGTCATAGTGTAAACAAATTCTTCGCAAATCGGCTTTTGGCCGAATTTCTAATTTTTTGAAATATTTTGGGTAAACATTGGGTAATGTACCACTCACTATTAACGGTTCTTTCATCCTCTAAAGTGATTGTGGCCAGATGACCACTCGCAGAAAAAAAAGAAGCAATCATTTTTTCCCACACTTCGTACTCGTTTAATTTTTGTTGGTGGTTCTTCGTCCGGAAACACCCAAACTGTCGATTGGGTCTCTAATTCTGGGTCAAATTTAGCTTAGATAAACCATTTTGATAATCTTCAATCATTTTTTGGCACTATTTCACACGTGCGTTTTTTTGTTCATTAGACAGAAGTTTGGGACCCACCGCAAAACAAGCTTACGCGCTCTTCATCATTCAACGATTTTCTACTGCGTTTAAATTCGGCATTCCAACCAAAAATCGTTGAGCGTGATGCAGAAGAATCGGGAAATGCTGTTGACAATTTTTCCAAGCACTATCGTTGATTTAAACCACTTTTAGAGTAATAGAAAATCATAGCCCGAAAATGTCCACGGTTCAATTCCATTGTTAAAGCAGAAAATACACAGACGCGACTAATACTTTTAAGGATTACTCAGCACGTGGTTGAGCTAAGCACTTGAGACTTGATCTGACAATTACTCAAGGCACTGGTGATGTATAAGTGAAGCGGCATTGTCATAGCTTGAACAGTGTTGTCACATCCTTCACGTTCTGCAAATTGAGACGCAACAAACTATCATACTTGGTCAATTCTCCCTATACAACACATCTGCAAAATTTAGAACCTGAATTTAATGATAACACAATGCAATTACTACAAGAGTAATTAAATTATAATAGCAAGGAAGATTGAAATAATATTCAAAAGTCTGATAAAAAGTTGCATTGTTGTACGAACTACCACAGCTGCGGTATTAAAGTTTGAAGCTCAAAATATGATAGATGTCTATTTCCGTTATTTGCCAAGAATAAAACTCGCTAGAAGAAATACTAGACGAGGTAAAATAGGAAACTTTCATAAATCTAATTTGTCAGTGACACCCTTAGAAAATAAGAAATCATAAAGATGAATTGATGCAAAGGCGTACTACTAAAACTGTCTTTGAAATGAAACTTTATTTTTAACATACTAAATTTTAAAATTTCATTCTACGACAAAATTTAACTAACGTGCATTACATAAAATAACGTCAAAAACTGCAAGAAGGTACACATTATAGGTGAACTTATACAATTGCGATTTATCAAATGTCTACTTTAGAACTCCATATTGCGTTTACAATTACATCCAGTGTGAAAAAAATAAATAAAATCCACTTTAGAAAATATTATATAAAGGAAAAGAGGAAAATAGGGAAATGTACTGTTTGAAAATAACTCCGGTATTGAAACATATGTCTATGTATAGCTATTTAATTTCAAAAGCAATTCTTGTACATGTACACAAAACAGATTTCATTAAAACCCAACTTTAAACACCAATATTGTGTATAATGCTACTTGTATATATGAGAAATTCAAACTCTTTACAACAATGCTCTCACTAAGCTATTATTTTAACTTTTCAATAAAGCGCAGCAATGTTATGTTTTTATTGCTTTTTTGTGTTTTCCTATCAGAATTCCTAATAAGTTCCGCATATAATCAAATAGGGTAATCCATAGTACAGGATAATACCATCACCGTAAATTTTATTTTGCTAATTCGCAGAATCACAGCCTTACAATGCATTCTCGGATTAATTCTGTCATTATCAGTGAAACACGACAAATATTTGTAAACTTACAAACTACGAAGGTCCTACATTTACGTATCATCATACTATATGCTTTTATGTTATAATCAAGGAGCGGTATCAGTTAGTTGATACGTCATGAAAAGAATCGGTGACGTGCGTGCCAGCGGTGGAGCTTTTACCAAGCGCTAGTTCTATTGCATTCACCGCTTTTTCAGTTAGTACTAACCTTCAAAAGACAGCTGTTAAAATTTCATGATATTCTATTCATTATTTTGTGAGTTATTGTGCTAAGAGTGACGCTGCTTTTGTTATTTTCAAAACAATGGATCAAAAACAATTTCGTGTTTTAATTTTACACTGCTTCTTGATGGGAAAAAATACCGTTCAAGCGAAGCAATGGCTTGAAAAGTGTTATGGGGACTCCGCTCCATCAGAAACAACAATAAAACGTTGGTTTGCTGACTTCAAACGTGGTCGTAGAGACACCGATGATGCAGAACGCAGTGGACGTCCAAATGAGGCGGTAACACCAGAAAACATCAAAAAATCCACAAAATCGTTTTGAATGATCGAAAAGTGAAGTTGCGTGAGTTAGCTGACATCATAAAGATATCAAAAGAACGTGTTGGCTTTATATTGCAGGAGCATTTGACTATGAGAAAGCTCTGCTCAAAGTGGGTGCCGCGTTTGCTCACTGTTCACCAAAAACAAGAACGTGTTGATGCTTCTGAGCAGTGTTTGGCCATGTTTAAACGTAACAAACCAGAATTTTTGCGTCGATATGTGACAATGGATGAAACATGGATCCATCACTTCACTCCGGAATCAAAACGATCGTCATCTGAGTGGACAGCAACTGGTGAACCTCGTCCAAAGCGACCGAAAGCACAACAATCGGCTGTAAAGGTTATGGCCTCGGTATTTTGGGATGTGCGTGGTGTAATATTCATCGACTATTTTGAGAAGGGAAATACCATCAACAGTGAATATTATATAGCGTTATTGGAGCGTTTGAAGGCCGAAATTGCAAAGAAACGACCGCATATGGCAAAGAAAAAAATTTTGTTTCATCAAGACAACGCACCGTGTCACAAGTCAATCAAAACAATGGCAAAACTACATGAATTGAACTTCGAATTGCTCCCACATCCACCGTATTCGCCAGATTTGGCTCCCAGCGACTACTGGCTGTTCGCAGACCTAAAAAAAATGCTTGCCGGTAAGAAATTTCGCTCGAATGAAGAGGTTATCGCTGAAACTGAGTCCTATTTTGAGGCAGAAGATAAATCGTTCTTCAAAAGTGGTATTGAAATGTTAGAGCGGCGCTGGAATAATTGCGTTGTTCTTGATGGAAATTACGTTGATGAATAAAGCTAATTTTGAACAAAAAAAACCGTGTTTTCTTTGTTAGGCCTGGGACTTTTCAGCCCATGTGTTATATCAATGTACGTACACATGCATATAATAAAACGAAAATGTGTTGCACCACTGGCCTGCGTTTATCTTGCAGAAAATACGTCACTATCTTACGCGAATTGCACATGTCTAGTCGTCCGTCTAAGTAATATCGATAAACTCAACGTGTTTAAATACATCGTGGTCAGGTAGACGGACAACTTTACTGGGCCGTCAACTACTTGATACCGCTCCTTGGTTATAATATTCAGATAGGTTTTAAAGCTCATCAATATTCTTGAACGCAGTCTCATGTGTTTGATGTCGCATACAGTCAATTTTAAAAAAATAATTTTGGATTCTTTCACAGTGCATGACGTTTAAGGCAAGACTGGTATGAGCGTACAAGACAAATTCTCAAAATTAAATTATTTATACTAGTCAGAACGCTATTTTTCTGAAAGGTGTGGTAGCATGGTCGAGTTACATGGTGACACTAACGAATACCACATTTGATGATAAAAGTAGATGAGGGGAAGAATATACATTTTGAATGCAATATTGCTAAGCAACTATGACATTAACGTATCCCATCGTTTAAAACACGTTTTACAGAAATTCTACTGTATTTTTTGAGGTTCAGAAATAGACCCTTAACATTCAGATTTGTTTTAGAGTTTTTTTTGTGTCTGAGTACTTGCTTTTCGTCATTAAAACGTTTGGGATACTTACTGCAGTAGTGTTGGCGCAGATGGTTGACTTGATCCAAGTTCTATATCCGGCGCGGTGGAAATGCCTAGAATTTTAAATGAGTACGGTCGGCATGCCGACCACATTTGCAAAATTGAATGATGGGAACATTCTCTAAACTAATTCCTGGAGAACCTGTTCAGCTGATCTCGGTGATTTGCAATCTAAGTAAAACTATTGGTCCGCTTCATTTATTAGATCGATAGTTACTGAGCTAGATGAAAAACCAGAGTAACTACAACCCGCCACCAGTGCATATCTAAATCCTCTGAAAGTAGAAGGCAAACGCAATAGGTAACAGAGCTAAGAAGTATCGAGGGTCTTACTGCAGTTCGCTAGAACATTGTTCATATATTTCTAATGTTAGTTTGCTAGGCTACGTTCTGTTTTCGTGTTATGATAATTATATATTTCTTTTACGGTCTGCAACACAACTTAAAAGCCTCCATCGAGGTTAGTCTGCGCACCACTGCTTAGAGAGTAGTAGGGTAGTAGAGACTTTCTGACTTAACTGAATATTCGGCCGAACATCTGACTATTCGTATTTCTGCATGCAATTCCTTCAACTTCCCCTAGTGAAATAAAATGTTCTATACACCTGTCTACAGATAATAGCAGTCATGGAGAGGCTAAAGCCTAGCAAATTAGTCCCCTTGTGTCCTTTTTTTACTAAACCTTTACCCTCCTCTTAATCATCTTTATGATCACCTATTGCATCGTCTTCCCCTTCCTTCTATACATTTATGAGCGAAAGGTGTCTACTCAGAATGGCAGTAGTTATCAGGACACCTATTAGAAGGCCTAGGGTCCTACGACTTTTCCTCATTAGTGGGTTCAGCTGTTTTGATAAGTCTGCAAAGCCCATAATTTTACAAAGGCAGATAGGGCAGCGACTTTAGTCAGGGAAGGGTTCTAAACTATTAGTTAGGTCAGATGCGCGATCTTTCGTTTCTTTCACCCCTACCACTCCAACTACGGCTTGGTCTTGATAGATAGTAAAAAGAACTTTATGTCATTCAACTTTTTATTCAAGGCGATACGAATAAATGTGTGCGTGTGTGCGTGCCAGATGTTTATTCGTCAGGCTTCTTGTCAAGGACCAACCGCTCTTGTGACTGCAAAACCCTACCGGTAGCTTCTGTTGGGTATGCTTTCAAT
Organism: Ignelater luminosus; assembly: GCA_011009095.1. Taxonomy (NCBI): domain Eukaryota; kingdom Metazoa; phylum Arthropoda; class Insecta; order Coleoptera; family Elateridae; genus Ignelater; species Ignelater luminosus. Next base: position 13,704 of record VTPC01004105.1, read on the forward strand.
TTCGGATAGTTTAAAAATAAAATGATCAGCTAGCCGTTTCTTGAGAAGGTGATGCTAACCATACACTGTTTATGCACGACACAATGAAATTTTTGTTTCCGCTTTCATTAATTAGTGATGCTGAGAGCTAAGTATATAAGAAAGAGGATTTTCAATTTAAATGTTCATTTTTGATCTTACAAAAGAAAGGTTCGACTTGATACGAAAGATTTCAAATTCAGAACTCTAGTTTAGATACCTGAGCCCGTTAAGTTAGTTCGGGAAGGTATACTCTTCAAATCGATAATTAAAATTTCCAAAAAAATAAACAATTCAAAGATAGTTGAAAAAAAAGATTAAAAAGATATCTTACAACAAACAAAATCAATTAATTTGATTACTCAATATTAACTAAATTCAAGTAAGAAGTAATCAATTCTAATAACAGCAAATAACAAACAAATACCAGGTGTATACCTATGAAATGAGACTTTTTTTTCAATTTTAAACGTTTATTAACAAAAAATGGTTACAAATTTAATCTTCAAAATAATAGCCATCGCTAGCGACACATTTTACCCATCTCTCAGGCAATTTGTGAATGCCGCGCCAAACAAATTGGCCGTCTTTGGCCGCAAACCAATCATCGAGGCATTTTTTGGCTTCTTCGTGAGAATTGAAGCGCTGCTCGGAAAGTGCGTGGCCCATCGATGCAAACAAATGATAATCGGAAGGCGCCAAGTCTGGTGAGTAAGCCGCATGCACCAGCGGTTCCCAATCGTACGTCTCCACCAATTCCCGGGTCGCTCTTGTTCGATGTGGTGGTGCATTGTCATCAAGAAAAATTACTTTGTGACGCCGATCGGCATATTCTGGGCGTTTTCGGTGTATAGCGCTGTTCAAATCGGCCAATTGTCGTTGGTAGCGTGCACCGTCAACTGTTTCACCTGGTTTTAATAGCTCGTACCAAATCATACCATGCTGATCCCAGAAAACACACAGCATTGCCTTGCGGCCGAAGCGATTTGGTTTGGCCGTTGATTTTGGCTTGTGGCCGGGCGGACCATACGATCGTTTACGCTTGGGATTGGAGAAATACACCCGTAACGATTCGATGCAAAAAAGACTTCCTTTTGAACCGGGAGAGCAGCATTTCACAAGTGGTTTTTCGGTTCTCTTGCTACCTTTCAGTCAGTTCATGCGGCACCCATCTTCCGACCTTTAAAATCATGCCCATGTCTTTCAAACGTTTGCAAATGGTTTTTTGGGTCACTCCCAACTGCTCTGCCATCATTTCTTGCGTTTGACCATCATCTTCATTCAACAATGCTTGCAATTCGGTGTCCTCAAACTTTTTCGGTGGCCGGCCACGTTCCTCGTTCTCCACGCTAAAATCACCACTTCGGAATTTTTCAAACCACCTGAAGCACTGTGCTCTGCTTAGAGCATGTCCACCGTAAGCTTCTATAAGCATTTGATGAGCTTGAGAAGCGTTTTTCTTCAATTGATAACAGAAAATCAACGATGTCCGCAAATCGTAGTTTGAAGGCACGAAATTCGACATTTTTAAGAGCGAAAAAAATGCGTTGTTGTATGAAACATCACAAACAATGAATTGAATATTGTTGACAGATGACAGACGAAAAAAATAAGACATTTGGGACAGTTTAAAAATACTCCTAGCGACATCTGTGGTCTAATAGCTGAAAGTCTCATTTCATAGGTATACACCTGGTACAGTAAGAACTCAGAATTCGTTCAATCAATAAAAAGCAGCCCGTTAGAACAACGTCACGGCCTGAAGAATTCTCAATCGTATCTCAGCTAACAATTCTTCTGTAAGTTGTACTGAAATCGTCCCACCAAATTAACTCAATTGCATTTAATGAATAAGCAGATCCGAGTGGTGGTTATTCGCGAAGACAATGGAAAGTCGTGCTAATAGTATTAATTTTCATAAAAATCAGTAAAGTGTTGCTTCTAATTGTGCAAGATGATCTTCACCACTCGTTGTGTGGCTGGATGGATACGTCCATGCTCAGTAACCCAATCCAAAAAATCTCGTCTGATGCCGCTAAATTAAAACGACCTGTTTCTTGTATCAAGTGACACTGTTTCGTTTTTGCAGTGCAAAGTTTGTGAATCATAATTTCCTTTTAACTGATCTTTCCAAAATGAACTCCCATGCCATATTCGGTTATCAAGAAAATTATTACTCAATTTTGTATCAATTACTAAATTTGTGATCAACCTTTGTATTGTATTGTATCGTATAGCACTGATTACAAAATGGAAACTAGAAAGGTAGGTAGGAGATAAAATTGCTTCACTCCAGGAGATATAACCCTTCTTTTCGAAAGGTCTACTTGAAGCGTTGATTTTATCAAGATAAAACAAACGAGACGTTAAGAATTCTTATTTTTAAGTGACACAAACTGAAAAGTTTTGAATATCATTACGCTAATCATTTTTAAAATAATTCTTAAAATTACAACAAGAAAGAAGAAATTTCCATTATAACAGTTCTGCTAGTGAATATGAAATTAGTCTAAAGTGTCGTTGACCAAAAGATAAACCGAACGAAGTGTTAGTAGATTTAATTAAAAAGTGTTAATTATAATTTACATCATTCTGAGTCATATTCAACGGCAATTGCTTTGTCAGTAGAAAGCTCAAATCATGCAAATGAATAAAGGTTTATCTTGAAGATAAAGCTTACGCAATTTAATTTAGCTTTTACCTTTTCAGATACAGAATTTAATTTATTCATATAACACTTAGTTATTTCTACAGAAAGTTTGTAGAATTTACTTAAGCAAGATAAGAGCAACAGCTTTTGGTGGTAATTAACGTATTATTTATTATCATTTCATTTTAAACATATCTACATTTAGACAGCACAGGAAAAAACATCAAACAAAAATTTAGTTACTTTTCTGAAGTATCAAACGGTTTTAATTTTGAAAACAAATATTTACGTAGCGAAAATATGTTAGAAAATCCCTTAATCTTCCTACCTGCTTTCGATCTTCTTTGAACTTTAATATACATATAATACACGTCGAGCTTTACCAAACACTTACACGATCTAATAAAACCAAAACACGACGCACATTATTTGCCTTTAGATTTTCTTCCTACGTTGTTATAGCGTGCGCGAAATTTACAATTTCATGAATAATTCCAGTTTAGTGTATTCAGATACGATACACTAACCATAAATTGTAAAATTGGTTTACAGAATAGCAGTGGCGGAATTAAATGGAAGAAGAATATTTTACAGAATATTATTTCATCGATAGGTAAATATTGAAATCAGATTAAAGATTTCTGTATACCTAACTGAATAAATAATGTTTAATGCATGAAAAGTCAATATCTAGGGGATATTAGCATACCTATACATGTTAGATACACACATAGTGTTTCCTTTTTAATATATATCTTAATTTATCTGAATTTTCAGATTGAAAAACCAAATAAATGTTTCTTGTTTTTGATATTTTTAATATAGTGAAGCCTGGTTTAATGTTTCATGATATCGCACTTGCTATATAGACAGTGCACATGTACATACTATGTTAGAATGCTTTTTAATTTCATTCCTCGTATTTAATAAGTTATAGCATGTCATTATGATTCAGAATTGATCAATAATCTTGTCCATTGGAAGATTTCCTCAATCTTTCCTGCTTCTCGTTCGAGACAAGTCAGCCAGTAAGTAGAATGATGGTTTCTTAAAGATTAATTACTTGATGCTAGTGTTTAGATAATGCGAACAGTAATCTTGGATTTATTAGAATTTCGTTTGCTGCTGATTTTACTGTTAAGCACCTTTTCTTGTCATTACGATCTCCATAGAAAATAGCTGTAAATTAAATATTGTTTTGGACCGCGTGCTACTTTCATTCCATAAATTCTTAATATGTTTAATGTCTTTATACAGGGCGATTCTGAAATAAAGGGTATCCTTTTAATAGGTGATAAGTAAGGCTAAAAGAAGACAAAAAATGAAGAAACGAAGTGGCTCCGTGAAAGTTGAAAATTTTCACAATTTTCCGAAATATTAAATACTGAAGCCGCCTCTGGTTAGAAAAGGGAAAGTGTTCTTTGTATTCTCGCCTTCGGAGTAAAAAGTGAAAGTTAAGGAGATTTACGGTTGTTGTAAAACCATTGTAGTGCAAGAATGAAAATTTGCCAGACATGCCTATTTTCTTTGAACTGACGCAGGTGTAGTAGCACAAGGAACAATAAATGTCATCATAAGCTACCCCCTGGACATTTTCAACTTTCCCTTCTTAAATCTGAAGTTGAGGAGATCAAAGAAATTGTGATATGTTTAACAGGCAGGGTTGTTGAAATGTATTAAGACAATAAAAAGATAATAACATAATTTATGTCACGAGCAATTAGACTCCAGTCTCGCAAGCAACATTTTAATCCCTTATTATTATTTAGTCCTTTGAATAGAAAACATTATGGAAGATACTACTAATTATCGCTTCTGTATTTAACTCAATTCCATAAAATCAACCAATTTTTATTTATGTAGCATAATGCTTATTGAAGTTTTTGGTTCTTCGGAATTTTACAGAAAAAAGTCACTAACAGTAAAGTTTTAATATTTTTCCGTTTACAGATCAAAAAGTAAATGTTATAAACGTGTCCATAGGTTATTTATGGCATTGTAGAAACCAGAAAGACTATTATAAGCGTTTAAAGTGTGAGAAAGGTTTGGTGTGTTTACCATGCTTTCGGCGAAATAGCGGTTCCTTTTAACATAAGCTATCGCCTTCTTTTATCTCGAGCAAGTAGTAAATAGTAAGTCTGTCAACTAAGCAAGTACAGCAACTTTATTTTACCCCCCGTCATGTTTACTTCTTAATCCAAAAAAGCGAGAATTATAAAAAGGTTTCTCGTCAAAACGTTTTCTTGGAGATTAAATATTTGGTACCTGCTTCTTTCAAAGGCACCGGCTTTACCCTAACAACTAGGTACTTCCAATTTCTTTTTCTAAAAACATATTTCAATAGTAAAATGAAGATCGCTGACCGTTCCCTATTTAACGCGAAAATATAGCTTCTTTTGTTAATGTCAGAAATGTGAATCTCATTCGAAAGCGCTCGAAAAAGGGCCATAATTCATAATTCAATCTTCTTTCGTTTTCTTGTAAAGACTAAACAGAGTATCGCGACGTTTACGCATTCATGTTATCACCTTATTACTCGAAAGACGGGCAACTTACCAAAATATTACAACAAATGTTGAAAATGACCACCGTCGACCTGAAGACAAGCCTCTATGCGTCGGTGAAAACTGTTAGGTACACGAGTAAATATTCCAGCTGTATTGCGAATTTCTGCGGCTGCTGCTAAAATGTGTTGTTGAAGGTCTTCCGCGTTTTCGACTTCCGCGCGATATACAACAGACTTCATGTGACCCCACAAGAAGTAGTCCAGAGGATTTATGTCAGGGCTACGAGCAGGCCAGCGTACGGGACCATTGCGACCAATCCACCGATGGGGAAACATTTCGTTTAAATAGCCCTGCACACGTACGCTAGTATGCGGAGGGGCTCCATCATGCATGTAATAAATATGCCTACGAGTTTCTAGAGGTGTATCATCCAACATATATATCTGGCAACCTGTTTTCTAGAAATTCCAGATACGTGTCTCCGTTTAACCGCTGTGGTAAAATAAATGGTCCAAACAATGGGTCTTCTAAAATGCCACACCACACATTAATAGAAAACCGCCAGTGAAATTTATTTTCCCTAATCAGGTGAGAATTAAAGTCATTCCAATAATGTACGTTATGAAAATTTAAGATATCGTCTCGCGTAAAACAACACTCATCCGTAAACAGTACTTTCTCTACAAATTCCTATTGCTGCATTGTTTTTTGTTGAAACCACTCACAAAATGTTCGTCTCGGTGCAAAGTCATTTTCAGTTAAATGCTGAACCCGTTGTACGTGATAGGGATGTAATAAGTACGACTTTAATATCCGATGCGCTGTTGCTTGGGAAACGTTCACGTCGCGTGAGATACCGCGGGTACTTATTGTAGGATCTTCATTAATCATATCTAATACATCTTCTTCCGCTTGAAGAAAGTGTGGTGCTCGTTCTTGTCCACGGCCTTCATATGTTGCGACGGTGCTACCTGTATCACGAAGTCGTTGTATCGTTGGCAGTATTGTATTCCGCGAAGGCTGCCTTCGTTGTGGAAAACGATCGGCGTACAGTCGTTTTGTCGCTTCTACATTATAATGACATTCTCTATACATTAAAGTTATGTCTGCCAACTCTGGAGTGGAAAACATCTCGCTCACTTTAAATTTTTTCACACCTTGTCACTCTCAGGCAAGTCAAAGACCGATTGATTGTGACAACATGTTCCGACCCTTACATATGTAAATAGCTACCTGCCAATAACAAGGAGGGTCAGTCAACCCCTATCGATTTTTACTTAAGTAAAAGTATGAGAGCAGGAGCGGCTTGGCTTAGCGATTAAATTTCAAAAGTCTTTTTCTCGGAAACTATGCAATTTTTACCCACCTTTTCTTATCGCAAATGTATGTACTATCACACCGCTATCCACCTTTAAGAGGATACCTTTTATTTCAGAATCACCCTGTATATCACGCTACAGCAAATGATGAAATTCTTAAAGCATTTATTATATGGAAATTGTTGCGAAAACTTTATATTTTTTGTCTAAAACTATTATATGTCTGTAAAAAAATGAATCCTTATTACTTAAATATATTTTTATGTTTCAGTATCTTCTACTGGTGTTATTTACAATAAATAGAGCTGTCCTATTCTTAACTTTTAATATTGTATTGTTACATTAATCTTTGGTTAAAGGGAATCAGGAGTCAGTCCAGTGTAAGTATCATACATGGGCTGTAATTTAAAATGTTTCTAGACAATTAATTTTATTATTAGAATAAACTTAGTTTATGCTAAGGCAAGAAACAACGAATCACACACCTAACTAAGATAAATCACCATTAAGAATACAATACCAATCTACTAGTCAACAATAATTCAAAAGTTCTACTGGTCTACTCGACAAAGAGAAAAAATATCAGACAAATTTTACAAGTGATTATATCGCCGTAAGAGGTATACGTACAGCTAAATAAAAGGACATCTGAAACATTAAGATCAGAAAAAAGAAACCAGGACATATCTTGACAATCAATCTTCACAGAACAAATAGGACCTTGATAGTTAATTTTGAGAGATATGCATCAACTATGCACTTGAAAGTGGCGCAGAGAAAGATTTAGCTTCCCTGGGTTACTGTTCGATCCTTCAGATAATCCGTATTGCTATTTCATACTGTGGAGCAAACAAGATTTGCAATCAAAGTTTTGAAGAATTGTCTACGCTTACAGGTGTTTTAACCATTAAGCCGCCTGGGTGTGAATTCTGTTCTGTAGGTAATTACTTGGATCATAAGGCCAATTGCAAACAAAAGAAACCTTATTTAATCTCAAGCCTTGTTCGCTAAAATATCACGGTATTACCAAAGCAAAGTGTATATTTCATCAAAACTGCTCCTGATACTTACACATTCAATATGAGCTTCACTAAATAAAACCAGGAACTTTCTATATCATCGGGACGACTAAAATAGTCTTGGTCAGTCTACCAATTTTGTACAATCACATAGCAAGTTATGTGAAGACCTCCTGTCATGAAGTTCACGACGATTGAAATACCAAATGGTTTTTTTTTATTTGAAGAAATTATAAAGCAAGTCAACCATCTACCATCAAAACGTTTGAACACTATAAATTGCTTTACAATTAGAAACGTACCGCCTTCAAAAGTGATTCAAAAAGACATTGTAAGTTGGAATAAGTTAGATAAGTATGGTTTCTTATAAATAAGTTTTTTCCATTGAATGTAATACAAGAAGTATTTTTTCGCTCTACTAGAGCTTATTAAAATTTGACTCATGTTAAGTCACACCCTTTTGACATCGTCAAACCTCACAACAGTCTTGTACACGCAATACATTGAGTTTGGTGATTAAAAATACTGTACTAGATCTTAATGTGCCTTTTATTATGGTATCAAGTTCAAGTTTGACCAAGAAATATTTAAATTTAGCTTTCCATTGAAAAGTGTTGTATGGGATAACAAGAGTACTAACAGGTTTCAGAGTTTTGTCTAGATAAACAAGAAGTTAATGCTCTTGGTACTTGATTTTAATCGGCAGAAGAATTGGTTACCTAAATAATCTAAACTACTATATTGTAGGAATTACAAGAGACAAGAATGGTAGCGTTATCGACATACTTTCCTGTATCCATATCGAATAGTAAGTAATTCCAGAAAAGGTTTCACTGATGATAGTCGAGTGGTAGTGAATATTCTATGTGCAAAGACCAAGATGCTGGCAATACACGTATAAGCGAGCAAAGATTTTAACAATGTAATAACAGTATGTTCAACCGTGTGATTAATCGACTTATACTTGCTAATAAAAAACTCCAACAGACAACGCGAATGGATGGTTTCCATACAGTAAATTATAATTTACTGATTCTGTATTTTCTTGTTACATCGTCTGTGGTCATTGGGTCATGCAGACCAAGCTGGTTGTGGAAGTTGTAGTTGCCTCTGTCCTGGTAGTTTCTTTAAATTCTCTTGTAGAAGATTTAACCGATAGGCTAAAAACTCGTTGGAATAGCCTAACAATCTTCTTAAAAGCCTCAAAAAATTTTGAGTATTCTTCAAGCTGTCACACATTTTGTTAGGCTGCATTTGTAGTCATGCTCGGAAGTAAATAGTCTCGGAAGATTCATATCTTTAAACATGCTGTTCTATAAACACTTTCTTTAGATGTCTCGATTTTTTTTGGCTTTAAGACAATTAAACAATACACGGTTCTGATTATGCATTAGGTCCGTGCCAAACACAGCAAGGTTACTGTTAAATAATTTTAGATACTGAAGAATTTCAAAATTTGGATTTCTTATAGGTATAGTCACAATTACTTAGAATTCTAGCTCTGTTTTCAGTTTTTGCTGCTGTAAATGGGAGAAAGTTCGGTTGTTACAACAGCAAACAATTTTGATTGTGTATGAACAATATTTCTGTTTCAAATGTTATGGTAGAATTAGCTCTGTAGATATTTCTAGTTCAAGTATGACATCCTTCAAGTTTCCTTTTCTAATGAAAATATCGGGTGTAAAGATTTGCTACATAAGTGACACTTACAGTAACAACCGCCAAATATTTTATCAAATAGTACATAATTCTGGAATCCTGGAGACACTGAAGGTTATTTATAACAATAATGAGAGGAAGAGTTTGGAAGATCCTAGATAACTGTTTCTACTTAAAAACGACGCACCCGAGAGGAAAGTACAAAATCAATATTTTTTATGAAATCTTGATATGAAAATTGACAAAAGGTATGAGATTATCAATGCGTAAGGTTAGTTTGTTGGTTGCAATAATCTTCGAAACGGCAGATATTTCATAGCTACATTCATGGAGAAGATCTCATTTCAGAAACAATGGAAGAACAAGAAAAACTGAAAAACTTGGCAATCTACTTTCTTGTGTCAGAAAAATTTATGAATTGCTCGTCGTATATTTAATGTTTCTAATGTTGTTTACTATTTGAAGTCTGATCATGAATGTAATTAGTTTAAATTATCAGTAATTATGAATATGCTTGAATGTAAACTGAAATTTACTTGAAAACTTAGAGTTTTATTATTTATTATCTTTTGTATCAATTATCATGATCGCAATCTATTTGAATAACAAAATACCTGTAATAGTAAAATTCGTTTTTAGAAGCATCAATTTAGTTGAGAATTACCAAAAAGGTAATTAAATCGTTATTGGAAATTTCAATTTCTATCAATATATTTTTGTAATTGCAACCATTTTTTTATCGATACAGACAGGTTGATCCCATTAAATCGTGAAGCTTGAATTGTACATATGTTGTATTGTTTCTCGCTTCCCTTTTCGATATTAAACTTTCAAATTTTAATTTCCACAAAATTTATTTATAGTATAATACATTGCAGGTAATTTAAATTACACTTCGATATTCACAAATTATATGCCACCGTCTAAAAAATAATTACGAATAGTAAAAGACAAAGTACATCGTTAGAATAGGGGAGGAACGATCAATTTGTAACGAAATGCAGACAGAATCAGTGTGGTTATCGGGTCCAATGTGGAAGGAGATTAAAACTGGTAGGAATAAAAGAAAATTATCGTTCAAGCAGAGCGATTTGATAAATTATGACTTTAATAAAGTCCGCGTTCAGTTTAATCAGCTGAAAGCACATTCCGAGCACAATCCGCCCCCACACTTAATTACTGAAATTCAATAACGTGTCTTCTTGGTAATTATCGATACTATATAGAGGCAATATTAATTGTTCGAGTATTTCTCGATATGTTTTTTTTTGACCCAAAGAATATCTAGTAATATATCTAACAACAACTGAGAGTTAAAAAGCAAAAACTGTATTTATATTTCTTTATTCTTTAATTCATAAACGGAAGTTTCTCTTTCAAACGATACACTAGTGCTGCTTCATTAACAGAGTACTATCTCTACATTTCTATATAGTACTAACATAATTTATCTAAACTTTGCCCAAAGGCTTTTAAAAATATGTAAATATACAACAAAAATATTTGTGCAATATTCCATCAACGTTAAAAATTGTTTAGGCCGAATAAACAAAAAAAAAGTTTACGTTGTTAAAATCTCATTCTTTTTTATTCGCTATATGCCAAGAATCAAATGAAAACCTAAAAACGGGAGAATGAAACAAAACACAATAGGGATATTGAAATGGTATGGTGCAATATTAGAAGCGATGAAAAAACGTTTAACAAAGGATATTTACAGATCAAAAACAAAAGTAAGAGGAAACAATAGGTTGCCGAAAAAATATTGCAACTA